>DWPF01000420.1:0-11398 GCA_018251575.1 Cecropterus bathyllus | reverse complement strand
AATACTAGTTATTTTATTGTATTTATTTAGTAAATCTAAGATTTACTAAATAAAACAGGGATATATTGTAAATATAAGTTTATGTATCTTTATTGAACATATGTAACTTCGCTTAAAAATAAATATTTGACATGGGTAATTTAAACTGCACCTGGAAATTTTGAGTTTGAGTGAGAAATCCTTCACAGCAGGTCAGTATACTAGAATGCTTACCATAACCATAATGCGAGTGATTAATTATTCAAACACGATCAGATGTTTCGAAAGTTAATTTAAGTAACCCATATGAAAGGTTAACTTTTAAGGCAAGCTGCAAGCCGAGTTGTAAGCGTTGATTTGTTATCAAGGGATTATGGTAATTACATTACTTTCATTTGAAATGGACAACGTAAGATGTTTGTCGAATTAATCTTTTAGTTGGACTTGGTACTTATATACTCACTGTAATCTCTGGTATGACAAAATAAAAGCAGTGTCGGATCAAAGATATTTTTGAAAAGCTCTCAACTTGATTTTTTAACAGTTTGAAGTATGACCACTTAACGATCTGTTTATTTTTTAAATTATTAATTCAGTTTCTTTTATTGTTATTATTATTTAAAATAAGAAGTGACAGCCACTTACTGCTAATTAGCGAAAGTGCTATTTACATGTAATAATAACTACTTCGCAGGTGGTAGGTAGGTTGTGGCGGAAGCAAAGACACCCTAATACCTGCCTCTAGGAAGTGTTTGATAACACATAAAGAATTCCAATTGAGTTTTTGGAGGTAGCAATGTATATTTGTGGATCATTGCTGTATTTTGGTTCGATTACAGTTTACAAGCGGTAATGACCTCTTGTTAACTGTTGAGTAACCTAGTTCAGATAGATTCAATATAGATAAAAGAAATAAAAATTCTAATGTACCTTAATCTTTGCTATCGAAACTTAACACTTTAACAAAGACAAACATTCTAATGCACTTAAGTGATTTAGAACACAATTCCACAAGTGACGGTTAACGTGTTAAATTGCAGAATTACTTCAAGGCCAAGTGCGACACATGATAAGAAGTGGTTGATGGATGCGCCGGCACACTTAGTCACATCCTCCCAGATAGTCCTGACTAAGAAATATTGCATGTAATGATATGATTTCATTTGTATATTAAGTTTTCTGTAAGTACCTTCTGAAGTATTGTATAAATTTTGGACTTTTCTCATATTTATTACCAATGATAGTTAATACTGTCTCCTTCAAAACAATGTTTGTTTCAAAAGAATATTAACTTTATTTTTTACCTGATAGAATTAGCACCCAAAACTTTACCAATTTCTGTGGCAAAGCCAAGTAACCATTTTGTTATAAAGTCGAAAGTTGGCAGTACCAACTCCAGTAGTCAAACGTTTCAAATTTTTATATTTACGTTTTTAGTTAAACAAAGTTTAGAAATAAGATTAAAACGAAAGTGACGATACTTGCCGCTATTGGCAATAATATAATACTTCCCGTAACTTCAATGATTTTCCATTAAGTTGTTCAGAAAGGAATTTCAAAATCATTAGCGCATAGACGGCTCTGGATTTATATATTTTACTGTATTTATTTTAATTCATGTAACATTACAGTAAATTACTGACATAAAATCTATTTTATGATCAACTTAACGATTACATTCTCCAGGCATGTACGAACAAATTGAATGTCGCATAATTGAGGTCTCACGAATGAAAATGGACCTTACCTTATAGGAGTTCGGACGAAAATGAAAGAAGAAATTCAATAGTATTGCCTACTGACTCTAAGTTTAAATGTTGAGAGAAACTACATCCTGTTTGTATTCTAAGTAATTTGACAATTCCTAAAATGGTATGCATTGAATGAATTCTAGTATACAATGATGTATTCAATAGATATAACGATTTCCATACTGCAACCGTGGTAATGGTGAATACTCCAGGCATTAGTAGAGTGAAAATGACAATTTTCTGAATAGTTGCTACTGGCTTTTAGTACCATAATAGTGACAACATTAAGGCATGTTGTAAGGCTTATTCGCAATAAAGCATTATACCTTGAAACTGGTGACAATTTGAGAATCAAATAATATTTAAGAATGGTGATGGTGATTACGTAATAAGTAATTACGTAATGACAGTCTAGCAGTTGAAATGGTGTAATCCCAAGGCCCAAAATGATAGTATTGAGTCTATAATAAAACATTCAATGAATGCAATAAATAATTAAACCAAGAGAAACAACAAAAACATTGTATTTTTATGACATAACACTATACACTAACAAAACACATAGAAATTGTTGAAATTAATTGGATACTTCTTTGAATGTTTTAAAACTTTTATATATATTTTAGCCTTATCTAGTGCTTAATGAAAATTACTTGTCGCATAATGTAAGGTTTGAATTACAAAGGTCGTTTATAACTCAGCCATATATTTAACATATTTAAAAATCAGCTCATCTAACAACTAAAAATAAGCTCATGTACCAAATATGGAAATAATTATTTCATGAATAGTCAAGATTCATTATAGACATTTAAAAGTCAAATAGGGTAAGAATTTTATCACGATAATGAAGTAATTTAAACAAGAAGGAAAACCTTGAACCTATCAACAGACCTTAAAATTATTTAACGGAACTGAAATTATTTTTCTAGGAACAAATTTCAAAGAAAAATAAACTTTTATAGGTACTTATAACAACTAATACAAATAATAGAGAAAGTTAAACATTCAGATGAAAATAAGGCACATAAAGTACCTAATGAAATCAGAGTTGGGCTAGAGAAGAAAATAACCAAAGTGCATCAAAACCGAGAGTCCAGACTTATTACCGAGAGTAGTAACATTCGAACAAATTCCCGCTTTCGACTATCTCTCAAAACTTCCAACGTTTCCATCCAGTTTTTCTGCGCTTCAAAACTATCTGCATATTTCATAGCAAAGTTTAGCTGGCATGCCTTCGCTACATTGTTATTGTTTCTCCTTGTTTGAAATTCTAATTTCTTTTGGCATCACAATAATTTTAATAGATGCATTGTTAGGAGTTGTATTGAGCTTTGTGGTGTGAAACTATTTTATGTATTTCATTTGCACGGTTTTACTGAGTAGATTGTTCTAATGATAATCATACTCTGAGTATGTACCTGTAAATTGTTTTCGTTTCTAATTCACGTATTCAGTCAACTGTTTCCTAAGTTTCGATGAAGATTATATTGTTTGCTACAAGCAATTGTACATTTAAAATTGTAAACTAAATACAATGATAGTTAATTCTAACGCAAATCTGCTAATATTCATTTTTAGAAAAAAATAAAACTAATAATTTGTAAGACAGTATCGATAAAAAGCAAAAACATGAATAAAGAAATCATTTAAGATTATACTACAAGTACACTATGCCTCTAACTAAAACTTGAATCGTGTAGAATGTTGGTTTATATAATACCTTGTCATTCGATAAAGGACGGAGGTCTAACGGTACCGACTCCTACGGATTTCCATGTAAATGTTCGTCAAGATAAGTCAGCGGACTGACGTGGAGTCTCAAACCCTGGCTTACAGCGCGATAACCCTCGCATGTTCAAGTTGATTGTGAGGTCATGAGTCCTTTTCTTGGTAACCCACGCAAACTGTTCACATCAATTGATCGGTTTGTGTCAAAATTTATCACGGATTTAAAATTGTTGAATAGTAAATGTTGCTAAGTTATATTTTAATAACTATCTAGAGATAGTAATATATGTATAACCAACAAAGGTTATCAAGCTCTTGATATCAATGTTGCTGTTTTTTTACTTGAACGGTATGGTAATTGAGAAATCTAGGATAACTATCAGAGGCGTTCCAATTTAGGCCTCAAGGGTAGCAACTTACAAAAATGACTCAGTCTCCTAAGTTCTATTAATATCCATGTATGGCAGTGGTGATTTATCATCAAGTGAACTATTTGCTTGTTTGCTTCTTCTATATTATAAAAAAAGATAAATTGTTACTTTTTATTTTCTTTATACGTTTTCTTTTAAATTACGTAAATATTGCCAAAAATATAAAAAAAGAGGTTGATTGGACAAGATAAATAAAATTATTCTGTCTTTGTACTGCATTGTGTTCTTCAATTTGAAACAATCAGAAGATTGGATCTTCGCATATAACGGGTACAAGCAACCAGTATGATTGTAAGGTCACATGTATAATGCATAAAACTCGACCTAACTCGAATCCGAATCAATCCAACGATACTCGTATAATGCGGACGGGCAAAACAAAAAGTGCCTACGTAATGAGGGCGAGGATGAACCTTGTTTGCCATTCCTTTGAAGCTCCGCATTTCGTGTTATTGGCGATATTTGAATCCGAATTACGTAAGGGCTCACGAGCGCCGAACAGTAAACTCGATTTCATAACATATCCTCCACGTAGAATTTTTGTTTATTCTCCATATTGATAAAATTATATAGAAAAATAAGGAAGTTTTCATCACAATGGAACTATATATCTGTCTCATAATATACTAAATTTTTAGGCAGTCATGACTTGGGAACAAAACAAACCAATTGAATAAAAATAAATAAAAATCAAATTGAATGTTATTATGAGTCAGCAGACTTAATATATAAGCCATAATTTCCGTGTGTCTCCCCTTCAATCACGAGATATCTTATTTTGGCAACGTCCGGCAAATTGCTCCTAATCTCTATTGGGTCTCCCTTCATTCCGGATATAAGGCCCTCATGCTATTATCTACTACAATCTATAGGGAGAGACGATGCAGCGATTAGCGAATGCGCTTGCCCGAGCGTATACAACCGTCTGATAAGGGTTCGATAACACCAAATGCAGATGCCTGCTATCCCATGCCTCGTTTCCATCAGTTCCACTCAATTATCCAACGAATAAACTTGCAACACGTACATTGCGTCTCAGCTACAGATAACGGGCGCATGTAAATTAGTAAAAACGGTAATGGGCTTCCGTTTTCGAGGAACTGTAACCAACCAATGGTAAGATCGCGTGCAGTTCGTCCGCGAATATGCTAATTTTGGTGTTACGAATAATTGTCTGCCTACTTTTACCGGTCTAATATCAGCAAGCAATAAAAAGTGTAGGGCTCAACGAAGTGAAATCCTCGTCTTATGCATTAAATTCCCAAAAGAGTTCCTCAGGGCACGTTTGTTGAGCCAGTTTTATTTATTCGTCATTCGAGACTCGAACTTGTGTTTTCACAGCAAATACTTTTCGAAAGTTAAACGTTAAATAGTTTCTTGTTTTTGGTGCTACGAGCTGTTTGTAAAGCATAAAAGTCTTGTCGCTAATTTTCGTTATTTGTACGCGAAAGTACTGCGACGTGTCGAGATTTCCAAATATCTTAAAGTTTGCGTACACTTTGTTTGTTGTTTGTGTTGCAATGCTCTTTAATATCTTGTTAAGTGGTGGTACTTGTAATTAGAATTATATGTTTGCCTAAAATCTTAAACAGCAATACATTTAAACAGAATAGTGCATGTTCTGTCATCATAAAAACGTAGCTTAAGTGCATATCATCATCAATGATGATAAATAAGTTATTTTATGAATTAAGTATCATCAAATGTATTTCAAAAAGATAGATATGACATATGAAGTAGAGGGTATAGACGTTCTTAATTAAGGCGAAGTTGTAATTTAACCTGCAACTGTAAATATTTTCTTTCCGCTAACTTAAAATGAAGCTTGAAATAACGAAATAACAAAACAAAAATAATACGAAAATTCTTAATAAAGATGAGCAGTAAAATTTGAAGCAAAAAAACAAAATGGAAAACCGAGATGAAATGTGGAGCAAGAGCTGAATGGAACGGTTTGATAATGACTGAATTTATTTTAAGGTGAGTGGAACATCCTTATTTACTTGTTCTACCATAAACGAACTTACTACAGCTGATAAATTTTAATAAATTACTAAACATGAAATTAACATATGTATATGAATATGATGAATTGTATATGAATTCGTTAAGTTTGATAAATATACACAAATAAATTATAATTAGATACTCATTTTTTATGTTAATATAATGAGCATAATAAATGATTAATTACTTACGATACAATAAGCAAAAAGTATTATTTTCGTTAATTTATATCATAAGCATACTGACCCGCGTGGCGGTCCGGTCACCATACCGGTCTGACACGCCGTTGGTCCCGGGTTCTATCCCCAGCCAGAAAGACATCTGAATGATGAGTTACGATTCTGTTCTGAGTCTGGGTGTTTGTGTGTTCGTCTTTGAGTGTCCATGGCACCCACGACACAGGAGACAATCCTAGTGTGGGGCTATGAGTGTAGAAAGCGTTTTAAGACATAAGCATAAAATATTAATTTCATTTCTTATGCTAATAAATGTATTGAATTAGCATAAAAAAGCCTAAAATTAAAATTTTAAACAATAAGATCTTCAAATAGCACACCATTCCTTACTTCGTAATATCGCTGTATAGTTTCTTGGCTACACTGTCACAAGTCCTTTACAGTGAGTGAAACATCCTTATTCCAGTGCCATACAATGTGAATTATAAAACAATGGACAAGTATTATTGTTCTACAGTTTGTTATTATTTTTAGCGAATAAACTGAGGGCTTTGTTACGGCAATTCTTGTTGGCTGGAACAAGGGATAAGCGGTTATCGTTATTTCTTATGTTTCTTACAACTCGATTATTGTTACTGCTGACTGGAACAGCTACTGTATGTTACTGAAAGCCTTTATCTTTTAAATTATTTTACAATGTAAAGATATAGAATGTCCCTGGTTTGAAAGAAATTTCATATTATGAATTACACTGAAAGTATTAACAATTTAAATGAAGAGTAAAAATAAAGAGCAACTTTAATACGCCAAAAAAAAACAATTTATTTCGTAAGTTTAAGCAATTAAACAAAGTTGAGAATTTATCATATTCCTAATAACAAGTGTCTTATTGCAGTAATAAAATAATTGTTTATATACATAATATTGTACTTTATAAAAAGCAGGTTCAAGGAAATAAACCCGAAAAGTAAAAAGCAAAAAATAAATAAAAACAATAATTTAAAAAGTACTTTTTCAAGCCGCTCCGCCTATGGCTACTACGCCGTTTTTCGAATCTTTTTTATAGCGAATTTCATTGTTAACGATTCAATGGCCGTACTTTTTTCAATCGCTTCATCGCAAGTGTTGAATGTTATGAATGATTTATTTCCGAGCTTTGTGTTCCGATTTGAGTGTGTGATTTTATTGACTGCCGACTCTAAATTAAAATCGTGTAGCTCTGTCACAATGTTTTGGATTGATTCACGAACATTTGGTATAGATAAGATTTATTGGTTTGGATATTTGTCCGAAATTTAGTGTATCATGTCGTTGTCAGTTTAAAATGAATTCAATCATTGATACTATTTTTTAATAGATTGAATAGAGAGCATGCCACCTGATGGTATCCTGCCCATGTACATTAGTAAGCCAATTCAGGTTTAATTCATTTATTCTCAATAAAGACATACATCACTTACTTGAGAACAATACATATAAACAATTTACAATAATAAGTCATCCGTTACTTAAATTAAACAAATATAGCTATTAGTACTTTTCCATGACGTGTTGTGCAAGTTTTGTCTTAAATACATTTAACGAAGCTATTTTTTTTTAATCTGTGGGTAGTTTGTTAAAAAGCTGTGCTCCTTCGAAGTTAATTGTTTTCCTACCGTTAAACTTAAGCGTTGCTCCTACACGTTACACCTAAAGACTGAGCTGGAACGTCTCAGAAAAATATATACGACTCTCCTACATGCCCTTGAAACCAGTACAGTTTCAAGTACTACATTTTTTTTCAATAATACTACAGCTCCACAGACAGATCGTCCGTGCCTTTTTTAAGTGAGTTTTATTTTTTCAAATTTGTTTCCTAGTCAATATTTTTACCGCTCCACGCTGAGCCTTCGCTGTCCCCATCACCCCCAACCAGGTGACGACGTGAGCCTTAGCCCGGTTGCGTGCGGTGGTGGCAGTGGTGGCTGTACAGAAAACCTTATCTTAACTTACTCTACAGGACCGTTTCTTTTTATAATTATTATTTCTTTTTTGCTCCGTCAGTTACATTTTATTACTACACACGTCACTTTTCAACGTACTATAGGGGATTGGGAGTTGGGTCCATTGCGGATACCAAATCGAGCTTGCAGCATGCGACTTTTTATATGATCTTCCAACTTGCAACTGGTACTTGCAACAACTGTTATAGGCAGAAACAGATATATTGGTGATGTCTCCGGAGGCGAACAGAGCAGAGGTGGTAGAACCACCTTTATTATAATTTACATATACTTTTTACGGGTTGGTCTTGGTTGGTCTTGGTTAAACGAAACAAAACAACAATTATGAAGACAACATTTTTTTTAAATATGTGACACAACAATCACTTGATATTTTTATGATCGTACAGATCGTACAGATATTTTTATGACACTCATAAATTGTAGTGTGCGACTATTAGTTCAGAAAATGCTATTTTGTTCCCCCGCTGTTTTCTTTGTGCATTATGTACAAATAAAAGCTACTTCTACTACCCCTTAAAAAAATGTTATGCATTGCTTCTCTTTTATATTCCTCTGCCCGATACATAATAATTAACTTGCCGTTTCCATTGTACTGTGTAAAGGGAAAGAGGAACCGCGGCCCGTTTGCGCTCTCCGTTGATATAATTGAAATTTTGTTCAACGCCACTGCTCTGTTATCTGTCCCTTATTTATGTTGTCATGAGAATATTCTAATTAATTTCTCCTTTATTACCCTAATACAGTGCGTACCTACGGCAATTTCGGTGATAAACATACCATGCGCCCGCGTAAATTTGGAGTCACGGTTCTACCTTTATATTACTCGCATGATTAGAATTTGACATTTATTGCGATTAACGATGAGTTAAGATAAATCTCAAACAGTGATCAAAAGGCTTATGTGCCTAAAATGGCTTGTATTTTAAAGTATAAGTATTATTTGCGCGTTTTTGTTATTTAATATGTGGTGATTTGTTTCATCTCGTCAAAATATACATTTATATTTCTGAATCACGCTATCGATGATTTGTCAATATCTTACACGGCCGCTTCTCAGGTAGGATCATTAACCTGACGATGGATCTCCCACTGTCCAAAAAAACATTAAATTGGTTCGAAATGACAAAACACCAATGTCACTATAATTAAATTAAAAAATATATTTGACCTGTTCTGTCTCTTTAATTGTATTTCAAAACGTATAAATAACAAGAATAAGAGAGATTGCATAGAAAAGAAATAACCAGCACTACCAGCACTTATTGTATGTGCATAAAAAATTAAAATAATTCGTGTCTATTCTTAAAAAGGCGGCTTAAAATTGTGTTAATTAAAACATGAACATACCAAAATATCTTTAGGATATTATTTACTCTGTAATGACTGTAACTCAACAATACCTTTAATATTATAACATCGATCAAAATATGAAACTGGTTATTTTCGCTTGGCCTCTATCTATTTTGCTACAAACAATTTTAAAGCTGAAACCAGCTACTTTGTTAATTAAGGAGACTTATTGAAGAGGTCCACAAAAACAGTTTGATCAGGGTAAGCCAACGTTGGAACTTCGTGACAAGGGTCCGATTCAATGATCTCAAGTGCTTTTAATTTCTGATGGAGCGGCTATTCATTGTTTTATTGCGTAAATAATTCATCTTTTAGAGACGCTTGCTTGTCACTTAAGTGTGCTGCCCGTATTACGAGTTTATAACGATCCCTCGAAACAATCATTGTTTACGTTTTATCCCATCAATTTCAAGTGCAGTAGTTATGGCCGAAAATGAAAACATGTGCGTGCAATATTCATTGTAATGTATTAGCGGATACGTAAACAATGATTGTGGATCATTTGAGGAAACGTATTAACTCCTACTAATAATACTGTGTTGTTAGAATGAGTTTATTACGTTTACTAATGGCGATCATTGTTTACGTGTACAGTGCACTGTTACATTTCATTTCCGGCCATACCTCGCATTGTACCTACTTGGCTATACTGGGCGAAAACGTAAACAATGATTGTTTTGAGGAAACGTAATACCTAAACTCATACTAATGATACTGTGTCGTTGTACGAGTTTATTACGTTTCCTAATGACGATCATTGTTTACGTGTACAGTGCACTGTTACATTTCATTTCCGGCCATACCTCGCATTGTACCTACTTGGCAATACTGGGCGAAAACGTAAGCAGTGATTGTTTTGAAGAAACGTAATAAACTTGTACTAAGACCACAGCTCGCTTCCATATCTTAGTACTCGGGAGAAAAGGCATCCGTCATTGACCTCAGATACAACCCTAGGTCCATATGAAGTTGCTCGTAATTTTCCATGAGCAAAAAAAAACATTTATCATCAGTTGGACAGCACGCTACTTCAATCTTTAAAAAAATCACAAATTTTGCCAGCATTTCAACAGCCCTGCGCTATAAAAAGTTGGCAAATCGATTAAAATATTAGTACGAGCCAATATCGGAGTGGTACATAAATTTAGGGGTAAAATGAAAAATGTGTCAGTTTTATTGTCCAGCTATAAAGTTCTTAGAATGCTTTTAGGCAAATTAAGTTGTTTGAATAACGTTGGTTATTTCAAACGCGCATAAATTATTAAAGCCATCAGGCTTTATCGCTAGTTTGGGCTTTGCTTTGACAGAAATAAACGCGATTACGTTTATCAATAATATTATTTAAAGTTCCATTTCAATTAACTGTGGAATAAAAGCTTTTCGTCTGCTTTAAAGTTTAATAAAAGCTTTAATATTGAGCTTTATGGAACTTTGCAATTTTGTGAATATTATAGAGAAATCCGAGGCATGTAGGTTACCTTACAAAGTTGTGAAAGCTATAATGTATGTATGCATCTATGTAATGTATTAATTTGTTGTACATGTTTATTTCCAAAAGTGCTCCTGGTGGCCCCCAGGGATCCACGGGAGACTCCACGCTGGTCTGGTCACGTTGTAGTAAAAAAAATGGCAGTCATGATGACTGCCAAGAGAAGTGAAAATTTAAAAGAAAATCATCACCAGATAATTTAAGTTTTTTCAAACATAATTACGTAACAAATTAGATATGGACACATATAATTATAAAAATAGTAATATAGTGTGAATAAGTTCTGCACAGTCATACCCGAGGGCCACAAAACATACTCTTCAAGCGTCAGCGTTTTTAAAACGTTTTTATCGCTAAACGTTAAAATCGTTCTAAAAATCGCTGTGACGAAATTGCGCTGCAAATAGTATCCGAGAATACTTTAATTAACATTAGCATGTCGGTGTTGCGAACCCGAAACTTTTTCCCGTACCGAAAA
>DWPF01000419.1:0-11402 GCA_018251575.1 Cecropterus bathyllus | reverse complement strand
AATGTTTAAAGGAACACATGACAGCTATGAGCACCCCGCAAGTGATGGTAGTGAGCGCCGGACGAGAAGAACAAAATATAGCGAAATTTTCAAATAAAAATAAACTTGACAAGTCCGGAGTCGCAACCGAAGTGACACCCAGTACAATACAACCACAATACAACCCTGATGTTAAAATAAAGAATAAAATGAACGATGACGATAAAACGCCGATACCGAACGATAGTAGCGAAGAATTTTTGATGAAAATTCAAACGGCAGAACACACACCGCAACGATTTCAGAAGTACAAAAATAAAATCACAAGAAACTCAAATAAGAGTTCCGTTTTTGCTGAATATGTAAGTGCCATGGAAGAAAATTAGTTGAAATCGAAAAATTAAGATAAAAAATAAACATCATTTTACTAAAAGCACTTTATTACTGTTTTTATAAGCAGATGATGACAGCCAATAAATTGACTACAGAAATATTTCCTATAAACTAATACCATAAGATAATACAAGTAAGCTCAATACTTTCTTATAAACGCGAATTTTTTTTAACAAACACATATTAAAATAATAAAATATATCTTGTTTTTAATACATATCATAGGACTACATAAGAGTCCGATACCCTCGTCCAAGATTACTCGTCGTACGGTGTTTCTATGAGGGGAAAACTCCCCATCCTTGTTACATAACTAATCCGAATAGGGTGGAAACATATAATATCTCTTCAATTTTATCTTGAATTTGACTCCTTTAGAATCTTTAATAGTTATTTAAGTATATTTTAAACCGTCCGATCGATTTGAAAAGTCGTACGCACTCCTGCGAATGTTCTTGGCATTGTATATGTGTATAGATATAGATGGTGAACGTGTATACACATTAAATAGAATTAAACTGAATAGTAATCAAATTAAACAAAGAAATTCTTGCAAATAATTTCACTTATTTCCGTAGATGACAAAGTAGTAACTAGTAACAATGTAGTTTTGGATCTGATGGTAATGTTGAATCCATTTCTTTTCTGACAGAACAACGTCTGCCTTGAATGGTTAACAACTGATAAATTATATCTTATTTAAAAATTGCCAGTATATCAAATATAGTCAAAGTAAAAGACACTTTACATTTTAAAATATTTAATGAATAAATTCCACCTCTTATAAGTCTAAACGTGAGTGACTTAACTTTCACGACTATTAAGAACTAAGTTATTGCGATAAAAATCATTTTCAAAGTAACGACATAGGGTCAGTGAACACTATCATCGATGATATAATTAGTATATAATCTTGCACATTTCATGAGAAAGTGATTCATCCACGAACGGACTGAGTTTAGTGTGGATTGACCCTTCTTCCTTACAGAAATGACATCCAGTGCATGATTTCGAATATGAAATAAAAGATTTTACTCAAAAGTCAGTTGTGACAAATTTACCTAGCCGGCTTCTATTAAAAACAAACTGCTTTATTTGAAATTCATTAGTAATACAGGAAGCGTTTTCACAAATAATGTGTTCAGCTATTCGTTCTATAGTTGCCTTAGATTCAACTGTTTGCCACAACACTCAAGCACTATACATTTAAATGTAACTTGCAATAATGTCGCTGTAGTAAAATACAATAAGGAATCTTCCTTAAGATGGCATTAGCTATGATTTAAACCGGCTCTAACGCTAGTTACGTCTAACTCGTTCAATGTATTTAGTTTGGGTTAGAGCGCTCGAACCCATCGTCGGGTCAGTCATTCGATTCCAATCCGTCTCGCCTACAACAAAGCCGATAGCACGCATCTTCTCTTGCTGTCTTCTCTCTTCGATGTCCGCCCAGCGTACCTGTTGTTAATTACAACATGATGAAAACTCACTTCATACAAAGCGTGTTACATCAAAATTATTAACTCACCTTTTATTCAAATCACTTTATTTAATCCGAAACGCAAAATGTGATCGATAGTTATATATATGCGATGTTTTATACAAAAATGTGTTAATTTTCCGCAGTAAAAGAAATAAAACTCGTTACAATAATAAGTTCACGTTAAAAACATACGATTAGTTATTTTTTTCGACAAAAACTTCATCAAATTACTGTGGTCTTACCTCAAAATGGCTAAACAATTATTAAAGTAATTGACAGCTGACCAGTACCTTCAAATTAATGACTCCAGACAAAATATAATATTTTTTTAGATGTTAAAGTTCCGTCGATTAAATAGCGAAACGTTTTCCCGTAGGGTTAAAACATCCAAACGATTATATAATATATATTTTTTTGTAATTCAAAATGTTTCTTTTTATATTTCATTCGGTGAAATAGTCAACCAAAAAGTGTTTATGTTTCATCGCAATTTCGTATAAATCCAACGAAAAATTGTCCCAATCGATAAAAGTATTTTTTATGTTAAACGTTTTTTTGCTATATAATTGAAGATAGTGATGAGCGCTAAATACTCAACACATAACTGCGAAGGTGAGTTTAAAAAGTACTTAAAATTAACATATTAAAGAAAATCAATATATAATACCCGAGGGCAAGCGCAGTGTTGGAAGTACAATGTATACTTACTGTTTTCTTTCCTGGCTTGGATGCGTTAGGTTTCCAGTCGTCTAGCTGTAGGTAGTCTTCCATAGAGAGTTGGGAGGGTCGAAGCGGTTTGCTCGTGCCGTCGAGACGAGCTGGAACAACACATTCAAAACTTAAAGCACAACTTGATTATACTTTTCAAAAGTCGTTAAATTTCCGAAGAAACAACACCAAAAGATTTGTCAATACATGGCCCACTAAAAATAAGAAGAAGAAGAGAAAATAAAAACCAGTAAGATAACATATTAAATATAGAAAAAAAACAGAAATAAAAACTGATTATTAAATATGTTTTATATACAATCGCTTCACATATTTAACACTCAGACAATAGTTTTCATCATAATCGATAACCTACCTAATTGAGCGGCGTCGTCCATATTCTCCCATTTCGAAGTAAAACTATTGTTGACCTGCAGTGGGACAGCACTTGGGTTTTTAGATATAAAGCTGAAATAAAATCCATTAACCCTACCAAGCTAACATTCTAGTTATAATTTGTAAAACTTTGATAAAACAAATATTGGAACTAAAAAGTGACAACATATTGCTTAAATTTTGATGATATTTGAACCAAAGAACTCTATGACTTGATGAAAAAAATAATAAATTAAGTATTGGAATGAAAATATTACCTTCTCTGTTAAGAAATTCGTTTTAGTAGTGTCTCTGTATGTAAATGTACGCTATAATTACAAATTATATACAATAATTCTCATTAAAAATATGACCTCCAGTTGGTAAATATTTTTAAAAGTTGATGAGGAGGCCTCACCTCTGGTTCCTGTGCATCCTCCATAGTAACGTCGTCATCAGCGTCTTCCATTTGTACTTCAGGAATAGACGCGCTTTGTAGCAGCGTCGTCGGATCCAACTGAATGTGATGGCGTGGAGTTGGGAAAAATCTACTGCATATAACTTCGATTTCATCAAGAGATCGATTGTGGATATTCCGTTTGAAGCATGTTTGTGGGTCTAATTCCATTGTGCATATGTAAACCTGTAAGAAACAGTTCAAGTTAATAAACATGAACAAATCTAAATTTGAGTAAAACATTGTAACACAAAGTGCATACTTGAAAATTACTCTGTCGTGCAAAATTCCAAATATCTGCATAACTCCGTAGCTGTTCATTAACTGCATCATAAATCAAAAATGTGAAGAACCCGTCTGTAAGACTCCTTTTGAAAGCTCTCTTTAATGAAAACATGTAAGTTTCTTCAAGTTTTTCATCATACTCGTATTTAAGTGACGGTTTCTTTATCTGAAAACACAATATTAAAAAATCACTATAATGTAAAATAATCCGCAATTTACCTGCAATACTTTAAATATGGACTTAAACCACATGAGACAATTTTATGATTAGAAATAAAAGTTAATTACATACAATTTTGCCAGTAACAGGATCTTTTTCTTCAATTTCACCTTCTTGCATAAAATAGTCGTCAATGGACATTACTCTTACAGTACCACCATGTTCTGCTTCCCTGTCTCTTATTAATTTGGCCAAATATGATTTTCCACTTCCAGGGGGCCCTGAAACATTCACGAAATAGACTGAGGGCTGCACCAAATACGACTATTAGTTATACATATACAAAAAAGTATTGATTATTTGCTACAGACAAGATGTGATCAAGAGCCAATATTTTATTATATAGAATGAACGGCTGTAGTAACAAATATCTGCCCTATAGTAATAAGACGGCAAAAAGAAAAAAGGTCATCAAGAACCAAATCAGGGGACCGCATTAATATTAACGGCAATATATTTTAATAGGCGACACGCCGTCGGTTTACAATAATGAGGTTTTTTATTGACTTCGAAAAAAAGAGGAAGTTCTCAATTTTACTGTATTTTTTTTAACAAATACTGTTAAAGATTATAAGCAAACCAATCAACTACTACATTTCGCAATAAAGCTTAAATAATTGTCTTTAGGGAATTTTTGAATTTCTAGATTTATAAAAAAATTGGATCCTTCTTTCCTGTATATTAAATCAAAATAAATCTAAACGTGGAAATGTGAAAGCAAGTAAATATGTTACTAACCTCGAAGAATAATTACAATTTTCTCTGGTCTCATTTGTCGTCCAGGTGATTCTAATATGTCGTCTATCATAACTATGTGTTTAGGGTTTTCAACTGGGCGGCTTGTTATTGTATCTTTTGGTTTCTTTGAACTTGATGGATTACTTTCTTTACTGTGGCCTCTTTTACGGCTGTCCTTATCATGACTTTTGGATCTCCTATAATCCCTATGCCTCTCTCTATCCCTATCCATTTCTCTATTTTGATCTATACCTCGATCTCTTTCTTTATTTCTTTCTAAATCCCTGTCTCGGTCTCTGTCTCTGTTTCGGTCGAAGTCTCTATCTCTAAATCTATCTCTGTACATATCATCCTTGTCTCTATCTCTCTCTCTTTGTATATCTTCGCGTCTAACGTACTTATCACGATCATCTCGCCTTCGATCATCATACTTCCTATCTCGGATGTCATCATCATATCTTCTCCTGTCATCATCTCGGATACCCCTTGGATATTGATCCTCTCGGATATCCCTTAAGTGCTCTCGGTTTGAACTTCTTTCACGATCCCTGTAATATAAATCTCTACTATATCTGTCAGAAGTGTAGCGTTCTTCTTTCTCAAACGTCCTTGGATTTCTGACAAATAATTCGTCAACTTCTTTTTCAAAATCTTTTTTCTTGCCTTCACCGTCTTTTGATTGGTGGTTATAATCGAATGTATGTACGGGTTCAATAAAATCGCGAGCTAGAATGAAGAAATTAAATATTATTGCAGATTTTAAAACAAGCATATAATATACATAAAAGTAGTATTAAGAACAAAAAACTTATAATTTTGACAAAATTATTCTTATATATTTCAATGTTTACACTTTACATTCAATGTATACTCAATTTCTTTAAAAAGAAAAATATTTTAAATGTAGTGTATAATTTTGTATATAAGACTGCCTGTGATCTTTTTTTTATTTACATTATCACATTTTCAAATGTATTATTTTCAGTTTGAGATGTTTTACGTATTTTAAGTACATCTAAAGCATTACTCAAACCTTATTCCAGTATTAAGTGTGTGTATGTGTGAACTTCATCTATTCATACTTGTTTGATACATAAAGAGCTTATTTCACTTTTAGACAAATGGACAAACAACTAGTTTTTCGCTTTAACCAGTGGTTCCCAACCTCTTTTGAACCAAAAAAAAAGACCAATTATTTCTGCTCATAGCAGGTTCAAAAATTTCCTGTAGTAATATTTAAAACATTTCAAGATTAATTCGAATCCCCCAAAGTAATCTACATATTTTTGGTTGGAAATCAAGGTTAATGAAGAATTTGAAGCTACAAACACTACCCATATTAGTTACCTTTCAATCTCAATGGTTTGTGTTCGTATTCAACAATAATTGAAGGTGTGAATAATGGTTCATCAAACCATGTAGGCCTGACTGGCTGGGGTGGTCTAACTTGTACAGCTTGTCTTATGCTCTGATTAGGTGGAGGGTGTGGAGATGAATTTTGAATGCCTCTTCTATCAAATGTCTTATCTGGATATTCATTTGGCGGTAGTATTGGGTCTAGTAAAGATCGCAAAGGGGCATTTGGTCTAATATTTTGTTGCATTCCTGGTCTTGGCAGCAGACCTTGACCTGTATATTGTTGGTTTCTCTCATAGAATTGGTCTTGTTGCATAGAATCTCGTCTCTCATCATGCAGTTTTGTGGGAGGTGCTACATATTTAGTAGGCACACTGTTATCTTGATTCATTGAATAGTCATTGTGTTGCTGTTTCATATATGGCATATTATTCTGGCTCATTCCATAATTACCATTATTCGACTCATCTCTATTCCAATAATTATTTGCTGGATTGCTATTACCTGCATTTGTACCATATGAGCCTTGATGCTTATTTGGAGGTTGATTTTGCCCTCGCACCATAGACAGGATATTCATTATCTTTTCGTCTCCCAGTATATTATTAATCCCTTTAGAAATCTTGGAATAATCAGGTCCTTGCTGAATATTACTCGTTTGCTTCTCTACAACAGGCTCGTCAGTTATGTCTATTACATCATACGCTTTGTTTGCTAACTTTTCTGCCTCAGGAACTAAATCCAATCCAGGAATCCCTTTGGATGGTTCAGTTGTAGGTAAGAAGGGTTCAGTAGGTATTAGTGGGCGGTTAGAATAATTATTGTTGCTCGGATTTGAATATGATTCATATCTGGCTTGTGGATCAAAACTTTTGTTATTCTGCCTGTAATAGTCCTGTTGAGACATATTGTTAAATTGTGAATTTTGAGAATAGTTTTTATTATAACTCTGTGATGGGAAACTGACTGACTGATTAGTGGGTTGTTCTTTTGGTGTATTGATTTTATCAGAATGTGCATTGTGCACGGGAGGATGTTGGCTTGGTGGATTTGTTGGTGTATTTTGCCTGGGAGCATTAATGGGAGGCTGTTGTGTATTATCCATAAGCTTAGCCCTTTTTTGTTTCATTTGCTGTCGTCTTTCAAGTAACCTTGCTCTGCATGACTCAAATCTCTGTTCATACTCTTCATATGCTTTTTTGTCAGGATGGTTTGCATTAGCTTTCTTCCACTTTTCTATTTCTTCTTCCCAATTTTTAAACTGTATGTCGAATGCTTTTTCTTCCTCAGCTAGTGTTTTTAGCGCCTCAGTATTGACTGAAGATAGGGACGCATCCGAGCGAACATCTGTTGCATATGATCTATTTTGATTGTTACCTGTTGTTGTGTCTGTGTTGTTATTGGACTGAGCATTATTTTGCCCAGGAGCCAAAACTGGTATATTTTGCTGCTGTTGTTGTTGCGGCATTTGTCCATATAGTGGTTGATTGTTCTCGTGTGGTGGAGGTGGAGGCTTATCTGGTGGCGGAGGAGCTGGCAGTGGTGCAGAACTCGCTGGAGGTAATGGAGGCATCGCACTCATTGTTTGTAGTACTTGCATTTGTTCTGCATACTAAAACAGGAAGAATTAATACAGACCAAGTTTAAATACCAATCAATTACACCACTTTCCTCAGCTTTTTGCCTAGCACTTGCTATAAAGTAATATGGTTTCATGAGTAAACTTATATCTACAGATGCTATGAAAGTTTTCAAAATACCTGTAATATGGCTCCGAGTTGTATATCAAACGTAATAAGACCTCAATCTTTTTCTTCTAAGAGAAAACCAGTGAATAACAATGGAACAAAATGAGTTTATGTTAACCTTTACTTTCAAGTAAATTATTAAAGCAAACGTTTTTAACTTACCTTGGAACCATACTGTGACTGCCAAGTAGCATACTGCTGTTGCCACTGAGCCCATTGTTGCCAATTTTGTTGCTGCATTGCAGCCCACTGCTCTGGTGTGTAACTTCCAATATTTACATCAGGCGTTACAGCAATACCAGGGGTCCATTGACCCGGTGTCGGCATAGGCCACGCCATAAAATAACAGAAACTAATTCAGTTGTAACAAGCGTTACTAATAACATCTATGTAGTTTTCGAGCAATGGCGTATGTGCTTCATTAATAAATCAAATCAATACATGACGGCCATTTTGATTACAGCTCCATAGAATTTCCAGAAGAATGGGATTGGTTGGTTACACTGTGCATCGAATGAACGAACGCTGTCAGACTAGTGTTGTCAAAGCCGTCTGGGCGCCGACATCGATAAACGAATTATAATTCACACACTAATATTACTTTATAATACGACGTACGTTCATATTAAAACGACTTAATTGTGTAGAATACATTTGTTTGAATAATACTTTGTATCTTAGAACTTTCATAGAATAATTCTTAGAAGGTTGATAACATTACAGGGTTGCCAGTTTTTTAAACCTTTATTTAAAAATTTAATGTTAAATATTTTAAATTTAAATTTCATAGATTACTTATTTAGTATTTTTTAACTTAAGCTTTATATATTTTTGATGTTTCTTGAAATTAAAAAAAAAATGAGAGTTTATTCTTGCACACTCAAATCTAAATTCAACACCATAAATATGTTTATTTATATAAAAAACTGGCTATTACTTATTGTTGTGTTAAATTAATAGTGTACTTAATGGAGGAAGGAAATTAATTGAATAACATACTGAATAGTTTAATATTTCCTATATAGATGGCGCTGCTACTAGTAATTAATATCATTTTTTTATTCTTACAACTCACACTCCGGATGAAATTTTGAGTTATTTTTGTTTTGTGATGCACAGAAATGAAGTTATATTTATTATAAGTGCGTAGATGAGTACACGCATTTTTATTACAATTATAATTATTTACTTGTAAGTTTAAAAAACGTGTTCCGATGATAAAAAACTTCTTGACAGGTTCTAGTTCTGCTCAACCTCACGTATATGAATGATATATGCCTATAAATGCTACAATATACAAGGATTTAAAAACATAAAAGTCAAAATACTTAGTTAATAAAAGAAATATCATTATTTAGTATCACATTAGAAATTCTCATAAAAAAAAACAATAAAAGATCTCAGGCCTGCATCCATTTTGGGAAATACTCATGATATATGATGAAGTTGATAGAATATTATTACATATATTACAAGATGTAATGGTGCTACCATCACATAGAAATGATAAATATTCACACAAAACTTTCCCTTTAGTCAAAATATCTGCAGGTTAAGGTTACTTATGTATGGCATCGTTGTAGTTGAGTAGCCCAGGCAGCTTTGCTATACAGGACCGACCTCGATTTCGATGTGCTTAGTACAAAAAAAGGTGGATTTTCGTACATAATTGCACCCACTCATCCAGTTGCGTTGTAGTGTCGTGTGTTTGTGATTAGGAGTAATTAGGTGCTTTAAAAATAAATATCTAAAAATTCCTTTTTACTAATTCAATTCGCCATATGTGGATTGTGGAGTATTCTTTAAGAAAAATTCCAATCTTCTAGACGGATAAATGTTATAAACATTCATCCTCATCCAAACATTCATTTCACAAATCCCAAATAAAATGAAATTTGCAATAAGTCATTGTGAAATGGTTGCACTGCAACAAAAAGTTTTATGCTAAAAAAACAACAAAAATTGTAAATAATCATGTGTTGATTATTTACAAATTTTTGTTATTTTTTTTAAAGCATTTACTCAAAATTATGTTTTAATTATATAAGAGAAAGTATTTATTTTATTAGTATATTTTTTACTATATGTACTAAGATTTTAACTTAAGACCGTAACAATTCAATGAGTGATAGACTGATATCTATAGGATGTGATGAACTTCGAAATACTAACAAAACCAAGTGGCCATAACCACGTATATAACTTGGCAATAAAATTTAAATGGTAGATGAAAGAAAAAAAATAATCTTGAGCTAGGTCCACAACAACCTGTGCAATAAATTATAATGGAGTTAAGTATTATAGTTTTTTATAAGGTTGAAGCTGTACAGGAACATACAATTCACTAGATGGTAAGTGGCCATTGCCATCAATTGACATCTGTAACCAATGTCATATACAACTGGGCGTCCAATGTAAATCAGCCGGCATTCATACTCCTCTACCATAACGCAAGGACTCCTTAACGCTGAAAATACACGTGGTGTAGGTATCTTCACTGTCAAATTAAATTGGTACTATCATGTTCTATTACCTTTCAAAACGGTGTTTATTAACAAGGACGATCTAATAGCAACTTTTTTTTGACTAAAAGCATTTTTTTTATTTCTAATCAAGATTTAAATGATTTTTTATTTATGGAGTGGTAGTAAATCTGTTCAGACTTTAAGGTTATAATATTTTATTGATTAACGTGACAATTTCTTTATTTTGAATAAAACTTATTTTCTGTAATCTGTCACAAAATTTAATTCATATTGTTCGCAGTAAAGTTGCTATATAGTAAGGCTACTATTGTAAAAAAAACATACTATATTATTATGTCAGAGCGTCACTATAAGAGTGCAATGTATTCAAACATGCATCCGATGCATTCATTATCCACTAAACATTCATTAGGAAGAGATACTGATTAAATTTGTGGGTCTAACTAAACTTAGTAATACAAAAACGTCATAACGTCCTCGCTATTCAGTCTAAAAAAGCTACTCTGAATAGAAAAGACTGAATATGCTGGATTCATAAAATCACCGCATTTCTCTTTCCTGCCAACCTACACACACGTATCGAAATCTCAAAAATCTGTAGCTTCCTGCGCATTGATTAATATCGTTAGAGCAAGAATGTTAAGTAGTGGCAAACGTGACGTGACGGATAAGCGACTATTTAGTATCTTAAGCACCTATCCATGTCTCATCCTCTCAAAGTCCACTGCTACGGACTTAAGCCTTAATTGCAGTTTTGCTTATAGTTACTGAGTCTGGTATACGAGTTGGTGATCGTAGTAGATGTTAATAATAAACAGGAAGACTCTGCGGCCCATCTCTTGGATTTTGGCCCTTCATTGCCTTGTACTACACGGGAAGAAGTAATAGTACTGCTTTTGACTGACACTACACAGCACAGGACTAACACTACACGATAAAAGACCTTCTCAATCGACTGATGATCTTGATCTTGATGTAAAACATAGGCTCACGTAAACAAGATTGTTCGCGTGGCGATCGCCACGCCGTCTTTATTATAGTGCCATCTGTTATACATTTCGGAACTAGTAAGTATTGAACAAAACTAAGCCGGCTGCGGTTTTAGTTAGATTTAGTGCGGTGTACTGTTCGAAGATGGCGCTATTTTCATTATGATATATATTTAGTTCCTGTC
>DWPF01000418.1:0-11404 GCA_018251575.1 Cecropterus bathyllus | reverse complement strand
AATGGGATAGTAAAATTCATTATCAGTTAGCATTACGGTACTAATTTATATAAATTCAATAAGCGATAGTGTTCAACTGATTGACCTAATCCTTATTTTATTTAGCTAAGAATAATAAATGCTAAATATTTATTAATGATTCCAAACATTTTCAATCAATGCACTGACATAGTGCATTAGGTCGAAGTATACGTATGTGTATGTACACATACGTATACTTCGACCTAAGTTGAGTTCTATCCAACAGCTCCTCTCGACGAAAACATATCACGAGGACAGTAAAAGAAATAGATAAGTGTTAATCTTTTACAATAGCATCTATATCAAGTAGGTACAACTTCAAAACAAAAATATTAAATCTAAGGTGTCAAGTTCTTCGAATATTATACCTTTATCGCTTCAAAGCATTTTTTCCTATATGAAAGTAACAACATTTACAATATAAACCTCGTTATTATAATTTTCGCTACTCATAAGTAAGTAAGTATTAACTGGGCGTGGTGACAGTGGTTAAACTTTGTAAGTCAAAGGGCAACCGCAAACACCGGACGTCGTTGTCACCTTCATTTCTGTTCAAATTTATCATTGCCGCTTGTACTCTACGATGGATGAATAATGAGGGTGAATTTCTTGGATAAAACAAGATTTTTGGTACAAACTCAGTACAGAGAAATCATAATTTCTTATCCTACGTCGTTTGTCCGTCTGTCTGTCTTTAAAGGTTGAAAGGACATAAATGATTTAAACAACAATTAAATAAGCATAATAATATACCATGTGGTGAAAACAAACAACTACAGTAAACATTTCCAGTCACAGTCTCTTTAATTTGTATTAAGTAGATGTATTATTATAAAATTAATTTACTAATACAAACATGATACAAATGACAGGTTAAAATATTATTTTCCATTAAGTAAAAATCCGTGTTAAATAAATGCGATACACAACGGCAGCCAGTATTACCTACAGCATGTTTAATTAAAAATTGGGATAAGTAAAGAAAGAAAAGCGATAAAGGAGCATTAGTAGCGGTATGTGAGTCAGCACAATATTAGCCCAGCGGTGGCTGCTTGGTATTCGGTGCGCGTCCCGCCGGCCGGTGGAGCTCTCGCGACTCCACCTAACCTACCTATATAATATGTACGTTGCACAAAATATGTGGTGTAACTAACACTTTGCACATGTTTCGAAATTAATGGCAGGTTTAAAATAAGTACTTTCGCTTTAAATTCATTCAAGATAAAGAAAATGAAAACAAACAGATAGACAAAAACTCCGCCATAGAAAATTATATCAATTATATACTTAACACATATTCCTTAAAATATCACTAAACAGATATATTGATATTAATCAGAATGAAGAAAGATGTTTTGTGATATTCTTGCTGGATCTCCTTAATTGAGGGCGTGTTACGATCGAATAGTAGAATAAGAATAGGTACATAGCTACATATTTCTTTCATTTGTACCTGTAAGTGTTTCCGTATGCCTGTACAAATACACAATTACGTAATGAAAAGTTTATATAAACATTTCAATTGAAACATTTCCCTTGACAAATGGAAACATAGTTAGATAATATCAATAAAAGCGTAGCTACGCGTTGTCTGTCTGAGGCCGCAATTATTGCAAAATAACCATTCATTTTTCCGACGGCTCGCAGTGCGCTCAACCATGCGTGATTTTGTTTTTGTGCGTTTGTTCAGTGTCTGGATGCTTTACTGTGGTTATTTTGTTGTTTCGAAAACCATTTGTCGTGAAATAAAACAGTTTTCTGATATTTGATCAATTGTTTGAACAGATATATTCATGTGTGT
The DNA here is from genome assembly GCA_018251575.1 of Cecropterus bathyllus. NCBI lineage: Eukaryota > Metazoa > Arthropoda > Insecta > Lepidoptera > Hesperiidae > Cecropterus > Cecropterus bathyllus. The sequence continues at coordinate 9,582 of DWPF01000418.1, read as the reverse complement.
GTGTTGTGAATTCAGTGAAATAGGTTTATTATAATGAACATTAAACAAATGCTGCAATGATATATTTAATGAAGGTGTGTAAAGGATTTTCGTACATATGCGAGTAACCCAGCATGATTGAAAGATTCAATAGAGCGAATTCCCAACTCCCAAATTAAATCATACATCGCCGCACCTGAACGGGAACCTGGCTCGGCGCAATTGCCTCGATGTTACTAGGATCTGACTTTGACTATTTTTAAAAGTCTTCTGCATACATTTAATGTTACTAGAATTCTGTATATAGAATTTTAACTTACAGGTTTAGCGACTAATATTTAAAATATACGATTTTACTACTTAGAAATAGCAATGAAGATTGTGTATCTTATCTAACCATCTATCTAACACAGAAATTATAGACACGAATTAACACACAGCCTGCCCTGACTAATTAATGACGGTTGATCGTAAGTGTCCTTACTGGTTATGTACTTGAGATAAGAAACAGATAATCAAATTATTTATTACACCTGCTTAAATCTCTAAACCCCAATATATGTAAGTACGGAAGGAAAAAACCGAAATGGTAAGATAACTTTGTAAAAGGGTGAAATATAAAAGCTGCAAGTTACAACAACTCACGCCGTCTGTTAAGGATTTAGTGAAGGCATTCATAGGAAGGGACTGCTATCTCTATCTGGTCCATCGAATGTGAGAAAAAGCTGCGGCTTTAGTGGGACAAATTCTTTTCGATTCAGTCACGTAGCGGTAAGATGGGCCTCTTAGCAGATTTTCTAAGCGTATGTTTAGGATTGGCCGGGCTATTTATTGAAAGGGATTGAATGAAGCGTACATCTTAACCGACGTGTTAAGCAATTGCGACAAGGCTATGTCTTTTCATAGAAATACTTGAAAGTGTTATAGGAAAGAAAAAAATGAATCAAATATAATGATGTTATAAAGTTTCGCTTTAAAACTCTCCAAGTTACTCAAAATAGTCAAAGGCACTGTAGAATTTTAACAAAATGTGTATACATTTTTAGGAACAAATGTTTTTACATACGAATAAAACTCTATGATAGAGGTTCCGCGCCGTAAAAATGTGCGGACAAACCAAATGACTAGTTGACCGTCATTTGACGTCTAGTGCGACATACGGCTACGTGGCTACGAACCGTAGCTCAAAGCTCGTAGCATGCATACACCGGGCAATATCAATATATTTTTTAATACCTTGTTATTTATTAACAAAGTAGTAAAAGAGCATAGAGTCAACCTAAAGGTTAATAGTTATTGCTGCTCATGGACATCGACAGCCAACTCTATATACAACACGGGTTCTACCTCAAGACGATGGCAGATAAATTGCCATTTCTGTGGTCTAAGATCATTGCATCAACACTTTTCCGCCGTAACGCAGAATTACTTTACGCTAGAAATAAGTGAGGGGGTGTTACTTCTCCGGTCGAACAATGTTGTTTCTACCATCTTTTACTAATTATACTTACTTAGGTAAAAAAAACATAGGTTAAATGACTATTGAGACATATTTCAAAGAATTAAACAAACACTTAAAAGTTTATTTTCGATTAATAGCGTTAGTTTTTAGGAAAATATCAATAATCTATAATTAAAGTACCTAAACAAAAACATGTAAAATATACCATAAGTAGGAACATTTTACTCGAAAATGAATCCATTTTATTCGGAAAGAAAAAATACATTTATTGTTGTATACAAATAACTAGATATTGTAAAGTATCCAGCAGTATGTGCCCAGGGTAAATGACCAGTAGTGTGTCATTTAGGGTGTAATTGGCTCGCAGCTGACGCTGGCACGGCTGTTGGTCAATGTTTGGTTATAAACATATGGTGTATTGTAATAATTTGAAAATGTTCTAACGAATTTTACAATTTTATTCCACTACACATTACAATATTTCATATTATTTAATGAAAGTAAATCTTTAGACAAAAAAGAGAGTGGTAATTGTAGATATTACGTAATTTCAGAATTTCAAAATAATTTAAGCACTCTCCCTACACACGGTATGTAGTCTCGGTAATGTATGTCTTGGACGAACTTATTAAATTATTTTCATTAAAAGCCTTTGTTATTTGACTTTGCAACAACAGCAATGTTAATGTTAAGCGCTACTGTGTTCTGGTTTGAAGGGTGTGGTAACTGAGATAGTGGTAGATACTTATTTAAGGCGTTCTATCTTAGTCATGAGTGGCTAAAGTCAATTTTTTTTTTCATTACTTGCTCATGTCAACATATTTGAAACGTCAAGCAATATGAAATTATTAAACATTGCAGGTTTTAGAAAACTGGCGGTTAAAATCGAAAATTACGAATCTAGATAAAATTGATATTCCATTTTTTATAAGTATCAAAACAATCTTAATTATTTCAAAACGTTCTGAAATTGGTCAAATTATTATTTAACTGGCGACCAAATCGATATGTAGCTTAGCCAAAAACTTGGCATGACGCCAAAATTGCACTAAACGCAGTTACCTCAATTTCATCAACCTGTACTATTCCCAAGGTATATATTTATTAAACACTAAAAATTAGTATATTCTGTATTGATATTAAATATTGTCAATATTTTATTTATTGGTTAAAATATACAGCCCAGAGGGTGAGTGACTAACACCTAATTTCAAAGGAAAACCTTAATAATCGATGTTTTTCATTACTCTGTTATGTCTATAAAAACAGAAATTAAACTAACTATTACATAATTATATTGAAAAACGAGCATTTCTACTTACATTTTATAAACATAATATAGTCTTAAGTATATCTATTATATGTTTTAGAGTTGAATTCTGGATTATGTACAAAAATATAATAAAATCTGCGTATAGCTACGTCCCCTTCGTACGAGTGGAAAGTTTCAGCCGTATAATCGCTGTGATTATTGTATGAAATTCCACGTTTACATGCTAAAATCACAAGTTGAGTGACTATTACATTGTATGGTGACTTGCGTTTTATCGAGTGTTAGCGAGATTAATAGCGGTTCGTCGCTCGCGGCAATTACACGCGCAATGTGGCGGCATCATGGTTTTGTTGTGCTCTGTGCTCAACCTATGTTTAACGGAATGACGCGTGAAATGGAGCGGTGCGATTCATTTTATGACGTACGTAAAATAACGCCTAAGCTCTAAAATAATGCATCTATGATCCCTTCAGTAATACAAAAATATTACGTTAAATTAAACTCATAAGAACGCCAATGGCGTGGCAACGAAGACATTATGGACTAAATCTAAGTAGTTCTAGGTTTATAGACGTATACTATATTTACTTTTCACTTTCGAGATTTATATTCTACTAGTAATTGGTAATGAAATAATCTTTAGAAATAAATTGTCCTTCACAAAATCTAGGCTGATGAAAGAAAGTGAAAAAGTAAAATTAAACTAATATAACGCGGCGTAGCATACCCACGAAATTTTGAATATATTTTTCCTTACAAACACATTCATTAGTGATGCAAATTTATATCATTTTCATCTAGTAGCCATGTCCTCATACATATGAAATACTCATTCATAAAATATTCAAAATGGTTTCATGCTTCTTAATTATCTATGTTTGTACTGCGACAGAAAGTTTTACGTGTTCTACAAATTCGTTTCGAATCTACATTGCGTAAATTATGATACGTTGCTTTTACAAAACATTCGCGTTATATAATAATTTCGATATGATACTACTAGAAGATAATTAGATATGAAACTAAATTAATTAAATACAGTTGACAGTGGACCACCCTTTTTATTTATTGCCGTACTTACCCATTAATAAGCTTGTTAAAGCGCTGCTTCATATAGCAATAAAGGCAGGAAATTCAACGAATCCATTTTCATGTAACTGTTTTCAGCTCGCATTTTGTTGCTTGCCTTAGAATTGTGGAGCTTTTACACGCAACGAATGTTTGTCGAACTTGTACCGGACGCCTCGGGCAGCTTCCATACACAATGACACAATTAAGTGTTCACTTAGTGCCGGTGCTATTAGCTCTATTAATATCACAAACAAAATTTTGTTACTTTCTACGCCAACTAACTTAGTACAGGAAATATAAACTTTATTAAGTTATTTTTCAGTCAACAATAATACAAAATCAAACGTTGCAAATAATAATTATTGTATTGTATAATTATAAAAATATTACATGTTTGGATTTTTTAAATGAGGACATTTGTTTTAACACTAAAATTATTTAAAAGTATTAAAATGAAACTAAAGATTACTTATAATAATAATCTCATACTTATTAAAGAAATAATAATAATATAATAATAAAATCTTATACTTATTAAAGAAATTAGCCTGAGCCTAAAAATATGTTTAAATAACTGATTATTTTTGACATGTTAAATAGAATAGGAATAACTATTCAACTGCACGATAAAAATACATAATTATAAAAATTGCAACTTACTGTACCTGATTATCATGGACTCATATTTTATTATTATAGTTACATACTTATGCAATGTAGGCTCATAGAGAGGTAAGGCGTCCGTTCCACTCGCGAGGAGCATTCGAGACAAATTCAATTTGCGCGAACGCCGGCGACGAGCCAGTTTGCGCGGCTAACTAGCTGCGACGTGCACGCCGGCCCTTTCATATTGTATTTTGGCGATTGAGTACCATCGTCTATCCTATTATTTTCACCTAAAGCCATGTTAAATTCGATAAAATAGCACGTTTATTTTGTTATGCTAATTTATAAATTTTTCTTTATTTTCATTCATAAAGCAAGTATTGACTTTACATTTCAGTTTTGCTTACTTGGTTTAGTTCTTGCTTGGTATTATTTTGTAATAGGTTTAGAATACTAGCTTGTATTATAAATGAACTAAATGACAATATTGATAAAATTAGTTATATCCACTCATACCATCTTAATAGTAGTAAAAATTCTTATAATAACTTAATGTAGGAGGAAGAAAGTTAAGGAGCACAGTGGGCGATCTCCCGTGCGGCGTAATATACGCTAACAGGTCAGGACAAGACAAATGTGTTTTCTCTCTGCCGGTATTACTAGCAGAGTGCGCTTACTGCTTCCCACACTTCGATCGCAACTGTAATCAATTGCTTATTAAGTTTTTTTGCCCTTTAAAGAAGATTGGGCATTGTTATAAATCCTAATCTAAAAGGCTGAATCTTAAATGTCCTTGCCAAAAGTTTAAAATAAGATTTTAAACATCAATAACGACTACCATTGTTTTGAAGTTTTTCATAATGAAAAATCTTTATCCAAAATTTTTCATGAAAATATTCTTTAAATACAAAAAATAAAACTGAAGCATTATTTAGTATTACGAGATTCTAGCCAATACGCAATGGAACTATTGGAAAAAGTTAACGTAGAATTGTAATAAGATTCCTTATTAATACTATAAATATTCAGCCAACATAAACTAAGCCAAAGAGCATTCTTTGGTTTACATCAAAATATTAGAAATATTTAGCATTCACTTATTCGCACAAGTTTTATTTTTGTTGTCGTAAGAATCGATAATCAGTGTGGTTATCTTATCATTCTATCTGTCTGTATAGCGTAGGTAGAATCACCCTCAATAATATTTGTTCCATTCATTCAAATAGAGTTTCTTAATTTAACACAAGTAAAAAAGGTATTTTCTCTACGATATTCAAATAGATTACAATATTTTATTTAGATTAAGGAACGTAAATACTTTTGCTCAAATTGCTGGCATCATATGTTAAGTTAGACAAGGTTTATAGTTATGAAAAAAGTCACTGTTCAGTTCTATAAAAGAGAAACATACAAAGTATAAACATGTTTGTCTTTAGTCTATATTCACAATTTATTTATTATATATTGTTAGTTTCTCGAATAAACCTATACCATATAAATCATATCTTAAACGTCCTAGATGTAAAAATATTATGTTTCTACCTTTTAATACAATCTACTTCTACTACTTACCGAAACTTATCAAATTAGTTCTTGTGTTTGAAATCTACAATAGAAAGTATTCCCATAACGATAAATATGAATAGGTTCATGGAGTGTTAGTAAGTTAGACGACAACGTAGCAAGATGTTTCGCATTATTATAACTTCGCGACTTATTGTAAGCTTATTTTTCGAATAAGAAAACATCGTGGAGAACTTAACTTTGTGATAACAGCTCGTTTCAAAGACGGTTGCTGTAATAACTGGGGGAAGGAACGTCCCAGTCACGGAGGTGCAAATTATTCGGGGTGCATCCTTTTGCATGCATTTATATTATTTTGCATGCATATGAGTGAAAGGTTATTAATACTACGATGTGTGTACTACACGAATAGTTAGTATATTCAATAAAACTATGACACGTAAGCCACTTCATATAAATGTCAATTTGTTTTTGATTAAAATTACGTTAATGAAAATAACACGACTCACGCACATTTAACGCGATTAACGTTAATTTAATAAATTGGATGCTGTGAATTTGTTACAAAGAGAACTGGGAATCTCTACAAATTATAAATTTCACTCCACATCCAAATTTATATCACTGCATTTTACATTTTTGAACAAATTGTAAAATTAACACATGAATAATTTATGAAAAAAAATTAAAAACACAGAACATAACAAGAATGTAATAACTGTTTCATCATTTCAAAAAATACAATAATACAATGATTTTTTAAATTTTACAATATATAAATGAGATCTACTGTAAGATTGTAAAATCCGTAAAGTAATCTCAATCATGTACCTATATTATTTACTGATATTACTTAAGGAATATTTCTTCTAATCCGTAAATTATATAACAATAAATTCAATTGTTTACTCGTATAATCACTGAACAGCCGCCTCCCAATCGTTCTTTTCCGTAAGGTATCACATCACCCATGATATCTAATGGAAACGAACGGTTATGACAAAATAAGTACGATTCCGGCGCCACCGAGTCTTCTCACTTGTCCCCTCTAAATCTTGTAGCAACACGGTGTCATAATGCAAGCAAGGCACAAACATGTCTCCGTGCGCCAAGCTTGTTAAGTGGTTTGGAAGAAAAACATCACAAAAACTTTTCTTATTGTCGCAGCCCATTTAAGACATATGTATTACTATAGGGCACACTCGGAAAGAAAGAAAATAACGTAACAGACAGAGCTTTCAACGAATTCGCATAAAAATAATCCAAATCGTCAAAATATTTTTCAGCTTTATTAATATTAAACAATGTTTATATTAGCGTACTGTCCCGAGTATAATAAGCAAATTGTTAAGGAACGGCAAAAAGCGTCCGATGGCGCCCTTCACGAAGTTAACAAAACATCCCTCGTCTCGGCCCGCAGGTTTTGTAGCCGAGACTTCGTAATAATAACCTTTGTAATTCTTCAAGTAAAACGCCACAAGTTTTTTAAGTGTGCCTCAAAGCGAGTTCACCGTCACTCTTCATACATTATGAAACGATCCGTTTTCTTACCATTCCACTTGTACCTATATTTCGACACTTAATTATTTTGTTGGAAATTTATTTTTTATTAACGTTTTTTTTATAACGATATGTTACATAAAAAAATATTTTTCACGTGAATCAATTTCAATAAGTATAAATCATGCACGAAATTAAGTTCATATTTGTATCATTTACAAATAAAAATGCTCAAAAAATCAACGAATAAAAGTCAAGTTTGGTAAATAAAGTCATTTTATTAACACTTAACGCCCTTATGTTTTCTCAAAATAAGATATTAAGTTCGTGTTTCTAATTATCTTACGTTCTTCTGTTTGAATCCAATTCATCTGAGCTAAAACAAGTTAGACAGACGAACAATTACGTATATAAAAGAAATACACATTTTGAAATGTTTACCCTTATACGTAAATTATTTACTCTGCATACCTATGCATTTTAAATATCTACAAATAAGTTGTTCAAACATGTCTAAATGCATGTATTCAGGCTGCAAAGTTTTCGCGCTACATGTAGAGTTACTCGAAAACTTGACGACAGCTAAGTCTTTCGTCGGATGTAATTTTGAACGCGTTTCAGGGAAACGACGATGACGTCGACATAACTGAGCCGGAGACGTGTATCGCTCCTGGAGACTCAACCTCGACTAGCCTCTCCGCCCGGCTCGCCCCGACCACGCAACCCCCGTGCCCGACCCTAACTCCGGTACGCAGCGAATATTTTTTGTGGGGACATCATAATAATAGCTCTGTATTACTTCAGGAGAAATTCCAAGAAGTTTATAACTCGAGATGAGTTTCGTGTTCCTTGTCATAAATAATAAAGCGGTCGTCGACTACAACGTTGTGCAGATTTTAAGTGAAGTAAAAATTCAAGAAATAATTTTTCATTTTCGGGTCTCGAGTCAAAAGAAAATTGTTGGAAGTTTCTTAAATTAATGAAGATTTCGTGGAAGTTGTGCAGTAAGTAAGTTCGCTGGATACGACTGAATATTTTCGTTTTCATGTTAAAATGTAAATAAATGATTAATTATTTTCCGATAATTTTATCACGTCATTCTAAATCATCCAACGCAAAATTGTACCAATTACGTTGATGTATTAATAACTTTTTTACTCATTTAAATCGAAAGGAAAAATTTTTTCAAAGCTTATTTTGTAGGTAAAATACCAGCATATCCGCGCATGAACAGTTGGAAACATGTTCCGCGTGATCGAGCCGTTTGTTATTTTGTCGCATAATGTAGAAGGGTGACTCGTCGTTATTTGCCGCGGTGCTGTCGTGGCACCACATTCTTTTCATACAAGCTACATGATAAATTGCATAGAATAAAATAAAAATCTAAATATATCTATGTTGTTTTCAATTCGACGACTCTGAGTCGAAAAGGCCGTGAGTATCAATCTAACATCATAAATTTCGCTTAACGTTCAAACTACTACTAACACGACGTCGAAGTGGAGGCACTATTCTCTTCTGTGCTGTCTACAGATTCTACTTAAGTTAATGGATAAGTTACGGAGGCACGGAGTTTACTTTGTGTTTTCAGGTAGACGGACTTGATCGTGAAGTTTTCTTCGTTAATTTGAACAAGTCAGGAGATTCGCAAACCTGTCAGTAGTATTTAAGGAACAAAGCTTTTACAATGTTAATTTATAATCTAATTATAACTTTAAACGCATGATTTAGTGATGTATAATTTATCGAGAGATATTTTGTACCTAATAGGTACTTATAAGTAATAAGCAGGTACAAGAAGGTACTTTGACGTATTTGACGCTATGAAATGCTAAACATGCGGCACATGTTCAACTCGTACTTCGTTTACGATACCATTCATGGAACGGTGTAACAAATTACAACAGAATTACAAGTTATTTTCAAAAAAGCAACTCCCGAAAAGTTCCTCCGCCTAAAGAATTATGAAGATTAGCATAACAAAGTAATCTGAAGCTGTGTTCGGGGAATGCGTCACCTTCTCGTCGTACCAGTGGTATATTTACGTAATTTAAAAATAAACTTTTGCTATGGAAATGTAAATAAATGTGTTAGAATTCTTCGTAGTTCAATTACGTCGGCACTACCACCCCACCAATATTTACTTCACAGCAGGTGTATTGGCCTG
>DWPF01000417.1:0-11404 GCA_018251575.1 Cecropterus bathyllus | reverse complement strand
CATAACACTGCTGTTATGAGGCAGAAATAGGTGTGGCGGTGGTGCTTCCGGAGTCGAACTTAAAAGAGTTCTACCACCTTCTTTGGATGACGCAATATCGCGATTATTATGGACTTCTCGGCTTAGCGGAATATCAAGTTTAGTTAGGAAAGATTTTTGCCAACGAAATAAAGCATAGACACAATAAAATAATTAATAAACACTTGATTATAACATATAAGTTAATGGGACAAAAATTGCATGACATATATTTCATTATTGTATGACATGTTTTAAATTTAAAACTGTAAAAATAGCCGTAAAGTCAAAAGTATAGTGTGATTAATCAACAATGTTTTTATGCGTTTCATGTAGTTTGAAAGGCTTTGTTTCCAAGACGTCCTTGCTAAAACGTCGCAACTCTGATGAGTTTAACTTTAATCATCGTAAACGTGTGTGTCTAGGCGTATTAACTGAGGCAGCGTTATTGAAGCCACGGCGCCTTCCAGCGATCTAGATAAGCGGCTATTTTTCTTTTCTTAGCCTTGTTCGTACCGCTTAAGACGATATTCTTAAGGACACGACATAATTCATACAGTATCGGCACTCAGATCAGTATTTACTAAATGAACGCGTCTTGCTACGATATTTATAGCGGTGGACATAATTTAATAAACAAAGCAGAGTCAGGCCGACGTTTTAATGCCACCCTGGCCATAGGATCTGATAATGCATCATAACTGGTTTTCAGTCTGGGAGATAGCATTGTAATACTAGGACCACTTCGTTACGTGCTCCCGGTAAATGTAAGCGTTAGTTACTATCGTTAAGCGTAAATCGTATCTGGTGGCGAGCTATTAATAATATTATAATACTAGCAATATCTGATACGAGGCCGAGGCATAAATTATAAGCGCGCTACAAGCTTTTTGTTTCTGGTTAATGTTTCTTCCTTTCTTTTAGATACTTTCTTTTTGATGTTGAATGCCATCTTGCGTGGTGTTACGGCGGAGTTCCGGGTACAATGCCCGGCTAGGCAGACATTTTAAATAGTTTAGCTGTTTGTTCTTGTGATCGGTATGTTGGTATTTATTTAGGTAGCCCAAGAAAAGGTTTACAATTTGTAAATAACTATATTATTATAATCGCAAATTGCAATGTTTCATCTATTACATTTTATTGCGGTACAGAATTATTCCCATTTTTTTTGTAACCCCATTTTTGTAATTCTTATTAGGTCATTATACTCTTTACATTGTATTTATGCTAAGTTACAAGAGATGCAGAAAATCGATATAAATTGAAACCCTTTACAAAATTATCGTACTAGTAGTATTGTATATTAGTACATCTTGTATTTATAAATTTTCAATTTAAGCTTTGAGTATTTGTTTTATTCCAACTTTCAACTTTTACTTTTCTTACTACTAAACTACTACTACTAAACTACTTACTAGTTTTACAATTCATAAAAAAGTGTAAAATCGGGTACTTGTCTAGGTATTTCAAATATTTAGGATTTATAAATCGAATTACTATCATACTTCTTTAATTTATAATGAAAACAGTAAGAAAGCAAAAAATAAAAGTTTACCTGCGTTCAATATTATCTTCTCGGAATGGTGAGTGACTAGTATCGAACAATAAATAGCAGAATCTTTAGGCGGCCATTATCTTGGCATCATCATCCCGCAGCTACGGTCGGAGCTTTAAAAGCTGCGGGGAGGAGCGGTGCGACGCAGGGAGGGTCGCGGGGCGTCGTGAAAGCCTCCGCCTGCTAGTGCCGTGTCGACCGCGACGCTGCCCGCATGCCGCATCTCATTCGCGACTTAAATGTCAAAGTGACAAAAACTTAACAGAAAAGTGTTTTGAATTCGTGTTAAAATAGTTGTGGACAAGTATAAGCAAAGATTATTGTGTTTTTATGTTATCGTATTATAAACGTAACGAGCAGTTGACTGGTGATAGTGAGTGTCACGTGTGTTTACGAATGAATGTGACGGCGTAGGCGCAACGGCGGGTCGCACTCTCCGTGAGATATTCGTGCTCGCGCAGGTCGTCGCGGCCATGTTGCATACCTGAGGCGAGCGAGCGCGCGAGTGTGCGCGAACGGGACACAGCGAGTGCTTTAGACGGACGATAACTTTTGTAGAAGAGGGACCGACCCTGCAATGTTCTTATCAGCATCATGACTATGATGGGGCGGTGGCACGCGGTGCTGGTCGCGCTGGCGCTGCTCACCGGCGCGGGCGCTGGCGCCGCCGCCGAACAGATGCAGTCTCGCGCCGTCGATACCGGTGTTGATCTTCGAGTGCCGGAGGCCCAACCTGTTGGCACTGTGGTTGGAAAGATTCCTACAAAGCCTGGTTTTACTTATCGCTTCAATGAACCACCCAAAGAGTTTACTCTTGATCCGGTATCAGGAGAAATTAAAACCAATGTCGTTCTCGATCGCGAGAGTGTAGATCGTTACGCATTTGTTGTGCTGTCAAGTCAACCGACTTACCCGATCGAAGTGCGTTTACGAGTAATGGACGTGAATGATAACTATCCAGAATTTCCTGAACCTAGCATAGCGGTTGCTTTTTCTGAAAGCGCAGCAGCTGGTACAAAGTTACTTTTGGATGCAGCAACGGATTTGGATTTAGGAGAAAATGGAATAACAAATGATTACCGAATTGTCGATGGTGACAACGAAGGGAAATTTCGTTTAAATGTAACAGTAAACCCTAGTGGTCAAACATCTTATTTACATTTAGAAACAACTGGCAAGTTAGATAGAGAAACCAATGATTTTTATATATTAAATATATCAGCACGTGATGGTGGTAGTCCACCAAAATACGGGTACTTACAAGTGAATGTTAGTATTTTAGATGTAAATGACAATCCTCCTATATTTGATCAAAGTGACTTCTCCGTATCCCTGAATGAGAGTGTTCCACCTGGAACAACTGTTCTCAAGGTAACAGCCACTGACAGTGATTTAGGTGACAATAGCAAAATAACTTACGAAGTCACAGATACAGAAAAACAATTTGCAGTAGACCCAGAATCAGGAGTTATCACGACTACTAAAAAGTTAAATTGTCCTAAATACTGCAGTAATACAACCTGTAATATGACATGTGTATTAACCGTAATCGCTAAAGATCATGGAGTACCTCGTCAAGATGCTAGAACGTATGTGACTGTTAATTTAATTGACGCCAATGATCACGATCCAGTTATTACTTTTACTTATGTACCTCCAACAGCGAATTTTGCCACTGTTGATGAAAATGCTAAAAACGGGTCACTGGTAGCAGCTATTACAGTAACTGATTTAGATGCAGGACTGAATGGCAAAACAAGCGTGAACATTGTTACAGGAAACGAACTGAATCATTTCCGATTAGAAAACTCAAGCAGTGTTTATATAGTTCATGTTAATGGTATACTGGATAGGGAAGAAATAAGCAAATATAATTTGACCGTTGTTGCTACTGACAGGGGAATACCACCGCGGACATCCACTTCATTTTTAGTAATTCATGTAAACGATGTAAACGACCATGAACCCGTGTTTGAAAAATCTGAATATTCCGCTGTATTAAGTGAGCTTGCACCTTCCGGAACATATGTGGCAGGCATAACAGCCACAGATGAGGATACTGGGGTCAATGCCGAAATTTTCTATGATTTTTATGATGGAAATCAGCAACAATGGTTTACTATTGATCATTTGACTGGCCTCGTAACTACAAAATCCATTTTGGATCGCGAGATTCAAGGAACAGTTGAACTGAATGTATCTGCGAGAGACGGTGGACCAAATCCAAAATGGGCATATACAAGACTGAAAATTACCATTCTTGACGAAAATGATGAAGCACCTACATTCCCACAAGCACAGATAAATGCAACCCTTCATGAAAATATCAAACCTATAAAAGAAATACTAATTTTAACGGCATCTGATTATGACCAAGGTACAAATGGCTCTGTATCTTACTACTTATCATCTAGCATTGAAAGAAAATATCCAAATACTTTTACTTTAGATCCGATAACTGGACAACTAAGCACTATAACAGCATTAGACAGGGAAACAATTTCTTTATATGAAATACAAGTTATTGCTAAAGACCAAGGATTTCCTCCACAATCTTCTACTGCAACTATTTTCTTAAAAGTTCTCGATGTTAATGACAACGACCCGATGTTTTATCCTCAAAGATATATTCACAATATAACAGAAGATTTAAATCCTGGTTCTAGAATTATCCAAGTAAAAGCCATTGATTTAGATGAAGGAGATAATGCGAAAATAATATATAAGCTGGAAAGCGGCGGAGATGGTTATTTTGATGTGGAACCTTGGACCGGTAACATAATTTTGCAAAAAGATTTTCGTAAATCCGCAAAGGCTTTGTATTCACTACGGATATCTTGCAAAGACAAAGGAAATAGACGTGCAGTGGACGATGCTATTGTTGAAATAATAAAAACATCGCAACGTAAAACTATCGAATTTGAGGGCTATAATGGCTATAATTTTAAAATTCTTGAAGATGAAGGTACATCACGAGCTCAAATTGGTCGATTTGTCGGTAAAATAAGAACAAGAATACCAAATGACAGTATAACTTATTATATATTAGAAGGGGATTACAAGCATGTCTTCAAAATTGACGAAAAAACTGGAATAATAACAACAGATTCCAATATTGATCGAGAGGACAAAATGACATATCATTTAAAAATTATGGCAAAAAGTGGCTTAGCATTTGGATTTACAATTGTAAACATTTCGGTTTTAGATGTTAATGATAACTATCCTATTTTTATTGAAGATAAAGATGAAGTATAAAGTAATAAAATAAAAAAAAAACATCAGTAACAGAATTAAAAGAGAAACGAATTTTAAGACTCGTATTTTTAACGCTTTTGGTAAGTTGTAAGCTGCAACTTAGCGTTTTAATTTAACTGGTATTTATTACAGTGGAATTCGTATATATTAAGTAGTGGCAAATCACAATAAGCAATTTTTAAATTGCAAAATTTCGATTCCGTTGCAGGATTTTTTTGGATGATATAAAAATTGTATCAACAAAAACTAATAAGGAACTAATTAGAGCATGGAATATTTTTTTTTCCATACCTACAATTTCGTTTTCAATGACCTGTGCAACTGTGTCGTAATAGAGATTTTTAAACTCAACCAATATTTTACTGATTATTAAATTCCAAAAGGCTGTTACAAATGCGGGGTATAAATTATTATTACAAGATCTATATTAAATCTAATATAATTATAGATGAATATAAATACTAGTAATTCAATTTAGAATATTTCGTGATAAGAGGAGTCTTTTATCTGAATTATTCATAATACTGATTAAAAAAACCATTTCTTGCCAATTCGGCCTTATACTAATTCCAATTCAGATTTTGAAAGAATTTTTACGAATAGATTTGAAGAACGTCTACAGACAATGGTGTATTATATTCTATATTTAAATATCACGAATATTTTACACTTATCCAATTTTAAATTCATGGTTCAAAAATAACGAGTTAAATTAACTTACGACATTTATATTTACATACATCGCACTATTTTCAGTGTCTATTTATTTATAGGTATTTATAATATGTAATCTATGTATAATTTGTGGTATATAGACAATAATTAATTTAAATTCACGGATTCTGCCGACCTGTTGGTTTTAAAGAATCATGCCTCCGCTGCAAAGTTTATAAGAAATGAGCAAGTCATGGGGAAATTGTACAAAAATAGTAGAAAAAGCCTAAATAGTTAATGTAATAAAAAAATCTAATATATAAATAAAAGTAGAAAATACTTTGCGAGAAGCACAATTAGGATTCGTCAAAGCCAAGTCGGCAGCAACTCCATGACTAACTACTGATTTGGTGTTTGATCCTTTTAGCCGGCCTGGACGGACTTTTATGTCCTCAGGAACTCTATTCTACAACTTAACCTATTTATTTTTTACTATAGTAAGGTATCTTACGAGAGATTCAAAATCAAATTTTAATATTATACTACAATTCTTAAGTTGAATCATCAAGGAACCATAAAAATTATATATGGTTATAACATATTACAGACTGAATGTTCACATGAAAAATAATTACATTCTACTTATTTGACATGACTTTGAAAATTAGTTTTATACATTTAAATTATAACTAAAATACAACATAAGTCATCCTTCTTTTGAATTTAAAAAAAAAAACATCATACGACAGCCATTTAACATCAATTATCTACGAAGATTAATTAATTTAACTTTATAATCAAAAATTAAATTCCTTTCGCATCCAATTCCTATGTACATCATTTATCCTCAATTTAATTTTCTTCTACAATTCCATTTATTTTAGTTTAAATGTTATGTACACAGTTTCTGACATGACATTACTGAAAACTTTTTAATCAGCAACGTATTATACAATTCAATTTAAACGATGATTAATAGCTATGACTTCTTAACCATTAAGTTTCAAAGGTAACTTAATAAATACAGGAATATTACAAAAATGTGGTACTTACTCACTAGCGCTCGCTTTCCATTGACTCCGATTCATTATTAGAATTCCCAGAACTCTTAGAGCCATTCTAGATTTTCCTGTTACCATCTATCTACTTCCCATGTAATTCTATATTCCATAGTAGTCATTCCCATGCAATGACCTACCGTTACTTATAATAAAAATATCACTTTCATAAACATTTACAAATACGCAGTCTGTTCCCTAATTGTTTTCATTCATACATTCTATACGAATTGAATTTCGAAATCTATTAAAATCCCAGTTTTCAAAATTAATTATTATTTATTACCTTAAATATGTATACGAATCAATATAATTGGGAAAATCAAATTCTTTAGATTCTTTATTACAGTTATGAATTCTTCTTTTATATGGTCTGAATAATATGAAATTATAAATTCTACTTTGTTTTTGGTAACTTCATCAATGGCTTCAACATGACAAATTTTAACTCAATCTCAAAATGAGGTAATAAGTCAATCATTATTTGTAAAAAATATTATACATTCTTTGGTTTCGTCCGGACTTTGGTAGGCACTTTGGTATCATAAAAACGAAGAAGCTATTTCGAAGTGTACTACGTCCTTTGATATTTTTTCATTCAAAGAACCAAGAAGAAGAAAGGTGCTAAAAATGTTGACTGCTATAAATCTCAGAGAACATGAAAGTTACGATTGTTCTGGTATCTTAAGTGATGAAATAAACGTAAGGTCTAAGGTAGATAATACATAGATACAAAGTTTAGAAAAAAATATGGGACAATTTCCTTAAATATAAGTACTAAGAGCCTGTCTGAAGTCATGAAGAGCCGCCAGAAGCTGAGGAGCGGTTGGACGAGAAGTCACTGATGTCGTCCAGCACCAAGACATTAGGCCGTACCTAGTTTTTATAAATTATTTGTAATAATAATACAAAACCATAAAATGAATCGTTCTTTTTGACATACTGTTAGAAATCTTTGAAGTATATCACAGTCTTGAAAATATAATAATTCTAACAGAAATTAAACTGAATTGAAGTAAACTTATGGGTTTTTTGTATTTATGTACAGTTTGTAAATATTTTTTTGCTCCAATTGTTTTATAGGTAGTTGTAAATATTGTTTTATTATATTGTTAATTCAGCTGAACATAAAATACTAGAAAATAAATACTTATGGATTGTACAGAAACTTTGAACGACGTATATGTCACATTTATAGTTATTCATTTATTAAGTAAATATAGGTACGATAAACAACTATGATACAATTTAAATCAAAATAATATAATATTCGAAATAATATATCGAATGGGACATATTAGAATTGATCTAGTGATACTATTTTCAATAACAGTCGTAAAATTAACAGCCATTAGACCAAAACGGTTTATTAAAATACGTTTATTAACGTACAAAATACGTTTATTTAAGTACGTAATACAAATAAGATACAATTTAGAATGATTCTAAACCTTTCATCCTCATTCGTAATGGCAACACTTTTACGTATTAGAATTGAACTGATGATACCATTTTCAATAACAGTCGTGAAATTAACAGTTGTTAACTGTGTCCTATGACCAAAATTGTTTATTAACATTAAAAATACTCACAATTCATCAGGACAATTGTGCGGTTGCGAGGGCCTGTACCCTCCGTCGAGGAACGCTCCCACATCGGCCGCGTCGAGTTCCGCCAGCGGCGACGAACCGAGAGTTGCTAGCTCCCAAAGGGTTATTCCTAATGACCACTGTTGGATAACAATCGATTTTAAACTAGTACTAAACACAAATATGTGTTGAAACCTTTTATGTGTTGAAACCTTTTTTGTTACTGGTGCATGAATTTGTTTAGCAATATTAATAAGGTGCATATTGGAAATTTAACATAAATAATAATTCTTTCAGATCACCATTGCAAAAAAGTGAAATAACTAAATAAATTGAAGAAAAGATAATAAAGAAAAAATAACCGGTAATTAAAAATAATCGGGGCGACGCTACATGAACAATACCAATTTTAATCACCACATTAAAAACCACTTATTAAAATTTCAGCGAATACTGAACAGTAATTTTGGCGTAAAAGAGTAATAAACATATAGATATAGATCGTCACAAACTTTCGTCTGTATAATATTGCTTAGAAGTAAAATACGCTAAAAATTATGATAGTTAGGAGAACGATAAAGTAAGAATTAAGATAATAAGAAGTAAGATAAGATAAGAACGAAGATAGATAGAAGTAAGATAAGGTAAGAATTGAGATAGTAAGAAGTAATATAAGAAAAGAATAAAGATGGAAGGAAATAAGATATGATAAGATATTCTCACCACATCAGAAGCCGTAGTATACTGATTCTGTAACAGCGACTCGGGGGCCATCCACTTGACGGGCCGGTTCTCATTATCAGCCAGACAGTGGTAGTCGTCGGGGAACAAGTCTCTCGATAGACCGTTATCTGTCACCTTCAGTCTCAATTTCTCATCCACTCTAGATAGGTTATAATAACATTTTTATAGACTTGTATAAATATGAATATATCTGCCGATGAAGCTACTTTATTATGTTTCATAAATTATCCTTTGTAGTTGTAGTCTACCGCAAAGAGTACTTTATGTTGAGTAAATACTTTTCTAATATTATCTATCGGTTCAATATAAGCACATATAAGTCTGCTACTGTCTGATACTCATATTTTGATATGATAATTACATTGTGAATAATATTTTGAATTTAAATAAACATCCCTTTGAAATCTATGACATCAATGGCAAAAGAGAAAATGCGGGTCCCCTACGGTCGACGCTACAAGTCATAATAAAACAATTATTATATCAATTATTGTACTTACATACAATTCCTAGCAGCAATGTCAGCGTGTATGACCCGTTGAACGTGCAAATATGATAATCCACAAGCAACTTGAGCCCCTAGATCGACTAATTCTCGTGTAGCTGGAGCCGCTTGATGACCCAGACGACAAGACGTGAGAAATCTAGGAGAACAAGATATTGTAGGACTGCAGCTTGGAAAGTAGTAATGACTAGTCTTAAAATATTGATTATAATTTAAAGTATTGCATATCGACAGCAGACTGATAAACAAAGTACATCTAAAACCAGAAGATATAAATGTTTGTAATGATTCACAAAATAATTTCGGGATTATTATATGGATTTTTGGAAAACATTCCGACGGAGACTTTCTAGAAATAATTAATTTTAAATGATACTGCAAATATGATTGAAAAGATTAGTGATATAAAAAAAGTTAAATCTGATTTGTTTAGGTAACTGAAGAAAAAAATGTAAAATATGACGTAACATAAACCAAACGAAATCATTCCAAAAAGTAAACTCATTGGAAAAATAACATTTATGAAACCGCACAAGTCTCACCTCTTCAGGTTAGAAGAATGGGATACGCAACAATACACAAGCAGGGGTTTCCTGGCCTCTTCAGCGCAAGCGGCTATAGGAGCCAGCACGTTGGCGTGCACCAACCCACACAGACGGAGTCCTTCAGCAACTAGCAACGCGGCTTGCATTGCTGATGCGGCATCTGTATTCGTATATTTAGATATCATTATTAATTATTGTTATAATTATTAATTTATTTTTCTTTTTAATTTGTTTTTATTTTCTTTTCTCTTTAGTTTGTTTTTATTATTTGTTAAGTATCAACATTATGTGTATTCGTTAGCTTCGAATATGGAACATCCTGTATTGTCATCCTGTATTGTAAGATATTAGGTAATGCTAAAATATGCAGGAGAATATACTAATTTACTTGTACCAAAAATCTACTATGATGAAACTACGAACATAATCATCATAATTCTATCTTTCAAGCGATTTATTATTTAAGGTCGTTTACATAATATACAACACTGTACAGTAAAGTTATTGTTACACTCTCTTTTCTAGACCCAAAAAATAATATCACCTATTGCCATAATATTAATTGTCAGTAGAAAGGAAAGTAAAACAAAAACCAGTGTCCATCAAGTAGTCTCACCAGAAACAGTTTTCACAATGACTTCTTCATACGTATCACCTCGTTTGTAGACGCCTTTGTAGACTCTTCCAAATGTGCCTTCGTGAACAAGAATCTCCAACCTGATGTTGGATCTTGGTGTCGTCAGAAATCGAAGCTGCTCGGATGGGTCCGTGATGCGGTCTTTTGGTAATGTTTGCTACACGAAGAGAAGTAAGTGATAAAAATATTAAATTAGAAAAATTTTCTTTCATTTCCAGTAATAACAGTTAATATTAACTCCTGACAACTGGGGCTGTAAATTCTTACTATTTTTAGAATGACGACAATGTAACAAAATCACAGTTTGCCTAATCCAAACTCAGATTATATTCACCAAAACTAAAGTGGGCGCAGAGAGACGAGATGTTTCGTAAATAACTTACCGTATTTATTACAAATACAATGGTAGTGAATGATATATCCCTCCATTGCTCATCTCCACATTAATGGATGCCAGCTTTAAACCTTAATCCTTATATATTCAAAATCAACTTCGCATTCGCACAACTCGAAACATTGCAATCCTACAAAAGTTTTTATATAGTTTTACGTAGAAGTTCTCATGGGAAATGACTGACTACGTCAACGAGTGGCCTAGTTTAGTTAATATTAAAATAAAATATGTAATAGGTTCTTGAGGAAACATGTGGAAATAATCTTATGAGAATTGAGTGTAGTAATTATCACAATATCAGTGAGTGAAAGCCGTGATAGCCGAATGGTTGAAACTCGGTCTCTCAATTGAGAGTACCGAGGTTCGAATCCCAGGCACGCACCACTGATTTTTCTAAAATTATGTGCGTATTAGAAGATAATTATCACTGCTTTACGGTGAAGGAAA
>DWPF01000416.1:0-11406 GCA_018251575.1 Cecropterus bathyllus | reverse complement strand
GTCACGATATTTGTCCGCTATGGACGATTAAATTACTGAACCAATTTCAATTAGTTTCATGATGGTTTATCTCGGGTTGGATATGCAAAAAACTATACATTTTGCTGCCAGATAATAACACAACATCAAATATTGTATACAAAGAAGAAGTATTGAACAATTAAAATAAACATAATAAATCATAACGATTTTAATATTTACTTTAAAGGTAATAAACAAAGGTATTACACCAATTACACCAAGATTTTACATAATAGAGCATACATGTTTCACCAAATTGGCATGCAAATAGATATGTATGTACTGACATACGCGCCAAAATCATAACCCTCATTTTGGGAGTTGGGTAATAAAGCCTAAAATTTAGTACTAAGAACAAAACCAATTCTTTAAGTTCCAACGAAGTGGGCACACGTCTGCGCGTTTAATATTATAATATAATAAAAAATCTGTTCACATTAATATTTGACTTTGCTGTCACACATAGAGATCCAGATTCAATGTCCATCAAGGCGATGCAAAAATAAGTTAATATATTTATATGTCAGTTCCGAGTCAATTCGTTTCTATACATCATTAGAAATCAGTAAAAAAAATATCTAAAAAGTAATGTTTGTTAAATATAAATGTAGGTATCATAGTTAAAGTATAAGCAAGCCATAACAAATGCATCTATACACCTACTCTATACTATAGTATGTATCTGTCCCTTTATGGATGTTTACTCATACCTACATCGTCGCAACCGAGAAGAATCGCTGTTAATTTATAATCGTCACTTTCTTAAATACTGACTCACGCACAAACAAAACAAGGCTGTACTCGTGTTGGCGGGTTTAAAATTGATGTTATATGCAAAATTACGCAATTGGCCTTATCTCCCATTAGTAGGCAAAATGTAATTGATTGTCGAAGCGCCTACTTATTCTAATATGATGTTTGCATCAACGAATATTTTGGTCGACGTGTGTTATTACTCATTGTTTTCTATTTTTATTACTAACTGTTTATATAAAATACTGAGTTTTTGTACTAATTAGAAAAGGAACGGTTCTTACATACGTTTTTATTATTAAAAGTGTAATAATTGTCAGATAATCGACTTCCCCTTTTGATGTAAGTACGATAAAAACATAAAATATTTACGGTATTTTCTCCTTCTGCTTACTCAACTATTTATCTCGATATAGTTACAACAAATACTTACGTTAATTTTTCTTCTCATTTAACTCTACTTTTCTCTATCTTTCTACTCTCTACTCTCTCTACCTTTCCTTTAACTGTTCCTCCAATGATGTTCTTTTATTACTCTATATCTCCTTTTACTATAGATACCCTTTGACGACCCACGTGGTGGAGCGGTCACCATACCGGTCTGACACGCAGTGGGTCCTGACAGACAGACATCTGAATGATCAGTTTAGATTTCTGTTCTGGGTCTGGGTGTGTGTGTATTCGTCTTTGTGTGTCCATGACACCCACGACACAGGAGAAAATCCTACTGTGGGGCTATGAGTGTAGAAAGCGTTTATGTTTATACCGCGCAGTCAACGTAATACTTATATTAAGCTCTACTTTCCTTTTAAATTAGGGACAACCCAATCCATAACTTAAGATTTAGTCCTCAATCATACACTCACAAGTTGGTTACTAAAACATATCTTATCTACACCGCATATCTTTCTGATACTAAGCCAAATTAGAATGGGTTTTTTAGGTGTTGAATACGCCTCAGGCTTAGAAAAAAATATTTTAAAATAAATAATCATACGATTAAGCATCCTTACGAATACACTGTTTAGACAGCACAATTAAATGACCCAAAAATAAAAACTGATTCTACGTTCTACATTTTTAAACGCTTCAAACTAGACCCCGTTAGAAACATAGGCGGCAATTTAGTCCGTTATCTCAGAAATAAATCACATTGTTGCTCGCTGCAATCTTAATGTTTAGTACTGTCTGTTTATTAAATCTCTTCCTGTATTACAGAAATTTTATGGTATATTTATGTTTATGTTGTGTAAAGATGAATCATTATGAAATTATGTGAACAAACACATATTTCCTTAAATATAAATAAAAGGATTATTCCGTGTATTCATACATAGAATATACAATACAATACAATACAAAATATCTTTATTGTACACCAAAACATAAATAACAAAACAAATGACACAACAATGTACAACAGGCGGTGTTATCAGTAAAATAGCGATCTCTTCCAGACAACCTTAGAGGTTATTTAATATATTTAATTATAATATATTTAATAAGTTATTTAATATATATTTAATATATTTGCAAAAACAAAATTTATATGGGACTAAGAATATGTAACAATACAAGTTGTCAGTGTATATGAAATCGCATCAAAATCTATTTAATCTTAGTCAAGCTCATGTTTATTTAATAAAATTATGATCCAAATTTCGATTAAATAAATTTTAGAGGTGGTAGAAACAGTGCAGTTCGACCGGAGAGGTACCACCGCTACATCTATTTCTACCGTGAAGAAGTTCTTGCGTTTCGTTGGAAGGGTGTGATTGTGGTTGTGGCTCACTCACTGTGGTTGTGGCTCATATGAGGCGACCATCTTCGTCCTCGGGAGTAGCAACGCATCTGTGATCGACTTCAGATAGAGCCCCTATTCTATATGAAATTGATTACAGATGTCCATGGTCGTAATCATCAGGTTGACTGCATTTTTGTTTGCTTCTTCAATCTGACATACATTTTTTAACATGGATGAAACTGCAGAGCTAAGCTAGTACTTGCTTTAGCCGCATCTAAAAGACATTCCTTATACATTGATTCATAGTTTACCAGTTATTTTCTGAAAAAAAAAAAACAATTACATATGCTACAACTTACATGTTAAGATTACAGTAGTAGTAACAATTTATGTTTCTTAAGTTTTATAACTCATTTTAACTACGTACTCGCATGTACACATTAAAGTATTAAAAAACGTTTATACCTATCTTTACAAAACGGTAAAAGCTTTCGGCGTTTCGTGTTAAAATAAATTAACAATAACGAAGACAGGCTTTTTAATTCAAACCTTTATCGTGTTACTTTCTTTCCTAATGTCCAATCAAAAATTAATCCGTCTTGTTAACTAATACCGCTAATTGCCGACTTAATGACGGGTGTCCAGTTTTATTGATAAAGCAGTTGGGTTATCAGGGACATGCGTTATTCAAGCTAGTTTAGGTATGTCTTCGACTTTGTCCACGTGTCTCTTACGTATCTACAAAACGTAGATATGATTTTTTATGTAGGTTTGAACGGAGCATGAATATGGCTTGTAGTAGGAGGTGAGAGGTAGAAATTATCACGTAAGTAAATAGTTTAAGCTTTTTATAATAAAGAATGGGCAAACCAGGCAACTATTGCGATTCTGCAATTAATATTAAGGAACTTAATTTCTGTTGTGATATAATTAAGCTTACTTTGATTTATATTTTTATTTGCCTGAGAGATAAGAAACAACAATCAGAAAGAAGAAAAATGTAGGCTTTGACGACCGTAAATGTGTTTTTCCAAAAATTAAACAAGTACCTTAATGAATTTGTTGACATAGATGATTGAAATAAAATAACGTCATTTCAAATTAAGACTATATATAAAATGCGAATCACGTTTTATTTTTCAAGTTTTGGATGGACAGACAAACTTCATTGCACTTTTATATCACTTTTATTTCATTGGAAACTACTAGTTTCGAACTAGTAAAGCTATGGCGCAAGCATCGCCGTAGGCGGGTAACGGGACCGCGGCGCCAGCGCGGGCTACGTCGGTGCGATACCGTTTCGCAACACAACACGCGCCGCTAGTGTCATCTGCTAGCCGAGCCGAACATCTGATGTCTTAATCCACTTTTGTATTTTTGTTTTATTTGTTACTTAATTATATGTGATACATGTCGTTTATGTGATAAGAGCAAACAGTAGAAAGAAGTAATATCTATGTGCTGTTACAAATTTGAAACAAGTGACAAGTCTGAAACAAAAAAAAAGAATTTAATTTAAAGCAAAATATAAATTCTGCTTCGCTTGCAAATGTAGCTAGCAGAAGTGATAATAAAGTACAATGAAATATCAATTTAAGGTACAAACGAACATATAGACCAACTCAAAGAGCCAAGCTGGAACATTTTATGTAATTGTTGCTCTATTACACCTTCATTACTTTATTGGTGGTACGTAAAAGGAAAACTCATTATGAATTCATAAAAAGTCATAATTTTTTTAGTGTACAATCAAGTATTTTTTCTATGTAAAATATGTGAATGAACCGTATTTTTCTATATCCTTTCAATGGCTGTAAGTAAAGTGGTAACGATATCGTATTCCAATCTGTATATTATAGATGCTTGCACAATTCTTAATTTTCTTTTTCATTGAGGCTAGCCTCCCTTTGGCTACTATGGCTTAAACGATCTGTGGCTTAAGCCACTACCGCTCGGGCGCCTAATTTGTTGCTTGAGCGAAATTCGAAAAGTCTGTCAACAATCGATTGATTAGAAGCATAGATACACAAGTTACTAAATAGTCATTGAGCATTTTTTTTTAATATTTAAGTAGCAAACGGGCCCGTAATCAACCTGATGGTAAGTAATCACTGCCGCTATAAGCATCTTTATACAGAGCAAGAGTTATATCAAAAGTTAACCTTGAATGACGGCAGTTTTGTAGCAGATTTGGCAGACGCATTAACGACAGTTGCTTAAAAGATAATAAGCAATGGGCGGTCGGCCTAACTGTTTCTGTAAAAGCGACCGGCTACTGGAAATCCATTTGAATAATATAGGTAATGTTAGATCTCTATTTGTACCGTTAGACAGTTACGTCAGTGCGATACCTTTCTACATATAATGGATCATGCGCTCCTAATGCTATCTACCGGCTGATTGATGAACTAAATCACCTATATAACGTATTTAAACATATCACATTATTTAAGTTGTATTCGACAAACATGATTTGTTTGAGATTAGATATATGGTATATTTATATTCAGGAATAAAGTATGATTTAGATCATATAAATATCCCAAGTCTCTTGATTCACCAATAAACGGAGAACGATTTTAAAAGTTGAATTAAATATATTCTTCAAAAACCGTTTGACGAAAAATACAATAGACTTCTTTACATCGCTACAATACCTATCATAATTTCTCAAAATATTTTTAAATAAGTGTTAGCTTGAGCAAAAAGTAATGTTTTCTTAATTATTGACCATCGACAAGATTAACGAGAATGCATTTGTTCCTAAGTTCTAAAAAATTCTTATTATGGAAACATGGAATTCCCAATGGGTATCTTTCGAAAATTCTCAATTCCTAACCTTAAAAGGAAGTTTAATCATACAATCGAGTTTAATGACTAAGTATATAGATAATCTAATTATTCATCAGTTTCAATGTGTGTACACCTAATAAGGCAGGGCGGATTGAGTTATTCGCGCCCACATCCCCGCATACTGTTTGAATATATCATTGACATATCTACTACTAATTTAACCTTAAACATGTTTTAACATGCTATAATAAATTTAATAATTGTAATTGTGAACAGGTGTATTAAATGTTTACCATCTGGTGACATCAGAAGAAAATTAGAAAACTTTTTTTTTTTTCATTTAAGTTCGATCTGATACCTACTTTACTAGAAGAATGAAGTAAAAGAGAGTCAATAGACCAATGAAAACAATTTCATATAATAAGCATTCGTTTGAAACACAAGTCATATGAATCCAGGCCTGGATCTTTCACCTAAAAAGCCTTACCAACTTATAAAGATACAAACGCATCTTCAAGTTCGAGCATGTGGTCCTAGCCAATGGACACTCGACAACGGTGCTTTAGGCGCGTGTACGTCACATACAGTTCTTCGGTTCGATCCTTGCAATTACGAAACAGCGTAATGAGGGGGCGTTACGTAAACAAAGAGTTGGGCGGACCTGCCACTGAGCGCCTCCTTCCCCCCACGCACCCTGCGCCGGAGCACATTTTAGCACTCACCAATTCGGCACGCTCGCAGTTGGCGCCACTGGATCGATCAAACATTCTAAACGCAATGTGAGTTTTTATTTGGAAACCATATTAGGCGTAGATACTTGGACAGGTATTGGCGTAGATGTGAGATTGATTTCCTTATATGTTTTGGTAAATAACTACTGAGAACAAGTTACAAATGTTCCTAAAAATATATCTGATGATTGCCCATATAAAAACAGATTTAATGCTTTTAAGGTGATAGCTAATAAAACAAAGTGAAAATACTTACTCTAAAAGAAAAAACAGAGTACCATTTTATTTTATTTTTTTGTTTTTCTTTTCGTAGAGTATGTTCACTATGTTATACACATTTAAATAAATTCTAATTCCTTTTTAAATAGCATAAGAAAATAACTCTCACTGTAAGATGTTATTCTAAATTTGGATTTAATTGAACAAAATTTATTATTATAATAATTAGGTAACTATACGCATTTAAGTAAATAGGTTATAAAACACCCTATTCAGAAGAATTATTTGAATAGGTATATATAACCAACAACAACAATGGATACAATAACAAGGTGGCAGAACCTGTATGGTTCGACCGAGGAGTTATCGCATCTACATCGATTTCTAGCGTAGAGCAGTTCCTGCATTATATTATAGATTTGAGACCTATAAGGCAATCATCTTAGTCCTCAGGAGTGGCAACACATCGGCTTCAGACAAATCCCCTATTATTCACATATAGCACTTAGGTACTATTAGATGGTACTTCTTGTCTGCTACTTGAATCTCATAAAATTTTGTACTTAAATTTCTATTTTTATACATCAAATAGGTAATATTTAACACTTTTTTAATTAGATATCTAACAGGTACTTCGCCCAATGTTTAAAAATGTGAAGCACGATGTTAAAAATAAACAATATTATTAACAAGTAACCTCCCAACAAGTGCACCGAGCTACCTGGATACCATAAAAGGCGGCAGGGAAATTAGGGGAACAAACATTAATGATTTTCTTTCATTTACATTTTACATTAACAAAAATATTCTTCAAAAGTCGACGCTAACACGGCGACCACATATGGCGTCGATTCGCCGTCAGGCACTAATTAAGAGCGACACTAGACAAATATATCTCCTTTTATGGTCACGGCCGGCATTAACCATACTGATTGGTAAATAAACAGAATACAGGATCGTAAGGCCGAGATGAATCAGCTCTCGATCGAGCCGTGATTAGAAGCGATTAGCATGCGCCCGCGCATACGGCGTCTACCAAACGACCCACGTGGGAGGTGGGAGGACCCTGTACCACTATTGTCTTACAACACGTTATAGCATTATAATAGCACTGCTATTGCACACTGCTTATGTAAATCCTTTTGAGAATTCAATTTGTCTATTGTAATGTATTCATGCACGGACATTAGAATCCGAGGTACAAAACCGTTCTCATAACAACCTGTCCACGAGAAGGGGTAAGTTGTCGCTTCGTTTAATAACATATGCCCAGCACCCGACCCCCGCCGCGACTTGTCTTCCGCTGAAATATTATGAAATGCATCGTATGATGAAATATTTCCGCGCAGACTGCATCCAAGGGTCAAGGTTCGCGCAGGCTTCCATTTGTCCTGCTCCTCCTCACTTACCCTCTGCGTTTGCCGGCGCTAACAGATATCCTGTTTTATTGTTAGCCTGTCAAGGTAATATATGAGCGGCTCGCGTCGATAGTATCTCAGTGCCGAGCCCGGGATATGATCGGACCTATAAAACGATACCCGCCACGTATGAGTGAATATCGGCTGAGATATTAACGGTTGCGGCGTCGCGCGTGCTCAACATTTCCGACTGTTTTATTGGTGCCGGCGCCACCGACAACTTTCACGTCGCGCAGACAATGACGCTCAAATTGGAAACTAAAATAATTTTTATAGCACGCATCTACGCAACGTTCGTATAACAATCATGCGGCGACGGCTCAATCGCGAGCCATTACCCACACGTGAACTGTCGTAAATTCCGTGAGCGAACGGCCACTTAACACGGGAGCGATACTCGAAGTTATTCCGACTGTTTGCTCGTTACCGTGGAGTAGGTACTTCTAACGAAGGCACCCAAAAACGTTCCCACAGTCGTCGATCACCGCGGAAAAAAAACAGTGTCTACGAATTAACACGTCCGCAGCGAGTGAGTATGAAAACACTCGGCTTCGGAGGGCCCTCGTGCTGACGGAGAGCTGTCGCTGAATCCGCGCTGCCCGCCGCGCGACGCCACAGCCACTCTATGCGCGTAAGATAGTTGTACCAAGACTTTAATTTACATCAATCTTAATACTTAACATCACTACGTCCCACTTGAGAGCTATTAGTGGTCCGTAGAAAGAACTTTACGTCAATCGATTTTTATCAATTCATTACTTAATAACAATGGCTTGATAGATTTGATCGTGCTGTGGTAGGTACGTACGAGAATAAGTAATTCACTATTCAGTCCCGGAAGTGGACAGTTTGGTGTTAGTTTGAAAGTTTGAACACAATCGCAATAAGCGTCGCATCCTCGGTTACGGTCCTCCACTAACTCCTTGAGCAAACAATGGCATTTTGTGTGTGAAACTCGGTTCAGTTCAGATCGGACGCGCTCGTTAATGTACTACGTAAACTATTTTTAATCTTTCAATTTGTACCGCTTAGAAATTAACGATAAACACCCAAACATTGGCCAATACCGTTATTTTATTAGTTAGCAAGTTCGATTTTTTGTAATTTAACAACGCTCATGCTTCTGTTCTCTATAAATCTTTAATACTAATGTAATTTGCAAAAATTGGAAAAATATAAATATTATATCCACTAACATTCACCACCCGCGGCGAAATTCTTGTATAGCTACAGGAGGTAACTTAAATTGTTTCTTGTAACATATCCTATGCTATTAAAAAAAAACATAAATTCATCCTACAAGAATGTTAATTGTTTTAAATTTTTTATATAAATTAATACCAAATAGTTCACATCCTGTAAGTTTAATAAATTTAATGATTTTATATGTATAATTTATAACGATGATATCGGATTTTTCATTGCTTAATATTAATTTGTTAATAAATTAGTGTTAATATAGTAAAATAGTTTTAATAAAGAAATGTAGCAACAATATTTTGTTTTCCTGTTTAACAATGTGTGTGGTATTCTGGTAATGTTGGTCTTTTGCGTGACTCCTTGCGTTCATTCATATATCTGATCCAGAAAAAAATAGCCAGTTAAAAAACTCAATGTTGCATAGTAATAATATCAATTTTTGTTGAACACATTTTAATTCCAGATTTACTTTCATCTTATTCGATCGACGACTTATTTTTTAACTAAAGATCTAAAATTTCATGTTAAAATATTTTTTTTTTAAGAAATTGACATCGTTTGCTCTATAGTTAAGCAAATCGTGGTGAGGAAGTTTAACATGCCTGAGAATTCTCTACAATGTTCTCTGAAATTTGTTTGCCAACACGCACTTGGCCAATGTGTTGGACTATGACCTTATGAACTTAACCTTTCCTATAACGGTAGGACACCCGTGCACATCACGACAATAATGGGTGATGTTGAAAATAAGAATTGATATTAACCTAAATGAAATCCTGTATTTGTCGTCATTATTTCCAAATGATTGGATTTAATCGTTACTATTTTAAATATACCATAAAATTACGTAATTTAAAGCATTAATTTGTAAAACATAGAAATAGGAAATAGCGTTTGCTAAAGTATGCATGTCGGAAATATGACGGTACCTGCACTTGGTGCAATCAGCATCGAGTAATAATAATGTCTGCTGCGCGACATTCAGAGGCGAGCGTGGCCAGAAGGCGCAAATAAATCAGCATTTGCCGGTAGATGGACGGTTTAATTATTGATTTATTGTGCACTGTTCGGAGCAAGGCGCCGGCTAATTGGTCGTGGCGAGCGCTCGCGTGACACTACCTATGCTGGAATTATTGAGACAAAATCGTCCAATATTGAACAACACGGCGGGAATAGCTCAAGACTTCGTTATGTTTATCGACCAAGCGAGCTACAACAGCGGGCGCAGCACTGCACTCCAATTAAAGTAAATTCGAGGTGCACATCTAAGAGGCTATTCATGTGTCGCTTGTAAGGATGTTTGCTCGTCACATCGCCCGCTTCCGAGTGACCGCCGTTGCTAAGCGCGACTCTGTCTCTAAGCATACATTGTTAGAGGTTTGTATGCTTTTCCTAACAGCTCTGCTGTGAACCAAAAACACAAAGACGCAAAACTGAACTTATGACGCTTTATGCGGCATAAATGAGCATTTACGGAAAATATTTACAGATTAAAAGACCTATTTTAACAATTTAATAGCTTCTCTACCTATACATATACATTCCATACGTTAATCCAATTTTTTTGACGAATATAACGTCCAAATAAACGAACTAATATGACGAATATATAGTTTAAACCCAATAAAATAACTTGTAATGGAATTGATCGGATTTTGTTGTGATATTTTTGTAAGGATATCTTCGCTTTGTGCTATTTCAAACATAGGTCGACAAGCGTTTCACAGGCGAGCACGCACTCGGTTCTCGTTTCAATATTTTAGTAGCGATACAAGACAAACAGAACTCCTTTGTTGGAGGTCAAACGTGTGTGAAGAGAGTTTCCGTGTCACTCACGGGCACGCTTGGTTACACATTAGCGCTGACGGCTCTGACAAATATTTTTTTGTTTTCCCATGATCACCATTAGCTGGCTGGTAGGCTTGACATATTTTAGATGTTTGTTGTTATAACATTCCTTCCTCACGAGGCTCCATCCGGGACAAACAATCGGTTTGCTTAAACGGTCTCCGTGAAAACATAATGTTACAAACAGATTACGACGTATTTGAAAAACGCTGGTTATTTGAAAATCTGGAATTAGTCGTCAAAGTCATCGAATTTTACGAGGAAGAATTTTTTTAAGAAATCTTAATCGGATTCCCTGCGACGGTCTCTCGCGGTCCGAATAAAGGTGGACGCTAATGCCAATTTTGATTAGTCTCACCGCTACAAATTACGCGCGATACCATCTGTGGCATTCAGTGGGCTTAGGAACCAACCATTGACCGGATTATTCATTTTAATAATCGCATTTTATAGCTTACGGCAAGCACGTAATCTCGATAAAGCTGTATTACTGCACCGACAGTTTTGTTTCAATTTTATGGTGTTACGATAAAGTTCTGGCTGCAATTACAATGTCGATAACGGCTGCTAATGCTTACACTTTTGACACTAAAAGATATTTAATAGATATACTCGTAACATTTTTTACTTTAAAGATAATTGGATACTTGCTTACGACAAATATATTAAATACTATGAA
>DWPF01000415.1:0-11422 GCA_018251575.1 Cecropterus bathyllus | reverse complement strand
ACAATAGAGCTGTGCGGGGGCGTTAAAAATAAAAAAAAAAAGTTTTTTTTTATTTTTAAATTTTTCCATTTGGTTCCTAAAGGTTTGTGAATCCATTTGTTTGCACTTGACTAATGTCCACTACGGTCTACTTCACAAATATATAGTTTCAAGTTTTCCTAAATCCTTAACCAGCAGTGGAATAGCAGTGAGTAGAATACGAGTATTCGAAGTATGTACTCGAATCAAATATATACCTACAACAGATTGGTTTGGATTTCTATCTAAGTGATGAATAGTGACGTGTGAATGGTAGTATCCACTGGAAAGCCAGGTGTATTTATCTTATTTCATAGTATAGACTATACACCCAACTCGACTTCTAGTACCCAATATAAATCCAGACTTGTTTAAAGTTATGTATAAGTAATTCTAAATCCGACAAATCTAGGTTTCATACTGTATTAATTTCCTACAAAGTACCACCAGACAAGGAAATAATCTAAAAATGAAGACCGTTGTTTATTTGGACTTTAACCTTTTTTGCCGATTCGATTATTTATATAGCCTACTTAACACCATTCCTTTCCATATAAGCCAGTCATATAAAACATTAATACTGAACGGCATATCTTAAGAAGTTTTAATTATTATATCCGACTATATTAGTTGGATTTGTGTTTATTTCCGAATAACTTTGGAACAGTTGATTATATCTTAATTACTCTAAAGAGAATTCTCGGACACGTAGCTTTCCGTACGGTATATTATACTTGATTAAGTTTTAATATGTATCTCTATTTCTGTATCATTTAATCAATGGTTATCCATAAAGTCGCATTGTGAGAATAGAAGAGACCTAATGTGAAATTTACATTTTGTAGTTTATTAAAGCACGCGGTTATTAAAGGGGTAATTTTTATATTTGCCCGCTTTTGAAATTGTCACTTTTTAATTCGCTAAACTACGTTATTATGAGTAAAGTGTTTAACTCAGTTTGCCGTAATTTTGAGTTCGAACCCTTTTGTTGTCACTTTGCGATGTAAGGTCCATTTGTAAAGTGCGGAGTACGGCATCTTAAACAACACGAACGCATGCACATGTTTTTACCCGATCCATCGTGATATCAGTACACTTCAGTTTTAAAGTTATATGGTGTTTCATAGGTCCCCAGAACATAAAATCAAGACCTGAATTTAATGCGACTAGCCTATTATCATTCCCAACATTATTACAATAAGTTGTACCGTATTGGCCTGTACCGTGCAGTTTCTTTCAAGGCGACTTTCGCTTTCACTTTAAAGTCCGTCCCTGCCGTCGTCACAACCTATCGTAACCTAACCCTAGGGAGTACCCACACTTTTTCTCCTCTGAAGCCGACAATAAAATAGTGTCCCGTTTAATTATCATTATTCTTCAAAGTCCTTCAACTCGTAGACAAAGAGAGGAAGTTTTGAGTGTGCTCGGTTATCAGCGTTTTCCTGTTTATCCGCATTTTGCCGCCGTAATTATGCTAATCGTCGGTCTCTAGCCGGCTAAAATAACACCAATGATTTATTTATTTACTAACAAGCGTGTAAGGTATAAACCCAATATATTGACGTGAAGATTTATTACGTTCATTGACAGTGATCGAAATATAAAACCACTTTGTTGTTTTTATTTTATTAATAACGAAGTATAGGTTTTGAATACATGTTTTCAATCGCCTTTTAACACGCCTGATTGTTTTTATATGTATTAGGTTATTTATTAGTCTATTCATATAGAAATATGGATCTTGACGTTTCATTATCGCATATATCTTTCGCAGAATATTACAGTAATTTTAAGCTTAAAAATATTGTTAGCTGTAAGTCGGAAGGCAATTAGGCTAAATTCATGGAGCGTGCAAGGCACTATGAATTTACTTAGGCTTAGCTAGACACATATAAACCAATGCCAGAATTGGTTTATATGTGCAAAATAATCCAATATGGATTAAATACTGATGCAAATTTCTTGATTCTCTGTATAAATTCTAATTCTAATTCATTCCAATAGTATTGGCTTAAATGTTAAAACTATATTCACATAATTGAAGTAGTATCCAAAAAAAACCCTAACGTGGAAAGCAGAAGTTCATATTGTGTATCATTTCTTTAAAATAAAGACCCATAATTATGTTGCGTTAAAAAGCGTGCGTGAAAATCATTCCACTAACTAAGAGCCGTTGTGGAGCACAAGCAAAACTGGCACACAGAGCGCTCTCGTTTCGCAAAGCGCTCGAGCTGTGGCGGAATGGGAGTGCTCTTGGCGCCCTTTGTCGTGTCTAATTAATTGGTGTCTAGCACTGCGTGTGTCACGAAAGCGACACTTCGATGTGCGAATTTGACGGTTCGATTTTAGTGTTGAGCGTCGGTGTGCTCTGGTTTGTGGGTGGTACCAATTTTCAACTCAGTACTTAGTGGAAACGCAACTATTGCAGTTCTCAGAAAGGGTTTCAATCCTAGTTGGGATGGGTGAGAAATGTCAGGTGGTCCACCTGCCCATTGTCTGTTTCAAAAATGTCTGGCAAATGATGATACACGTCTTTCCCGGTAAAGCCAACTCTACTCTGACGTTTTCTGGTTTATTTCGTAAGACAAACTCCTTGAGACTAGTCCATAGCTCTCAGTGAAAGCAAGTTATGTTTGATCAATTTCAATAAGGAGTATAAATCTTGATACATAAGTATTTTGTGTCACATAAACCAGGCTCCAAAAGCAAGTTAACGATCAATGAATTGATATTCTATTTTCGTCGTAGTAGACAGTAATGATTGTTATATGTCATATTTCAAATTTAATATCCACTGCACTAAACATTCAAACAGCGAAATACAACCAAACCCACAGTGCAGAACTTTTGTTTGGCAAAGCGCCACATTCAAGGAGTTTCTCGCAAGTAGCTACGTAGCCCCCTATCCGATGCCTAATTAATTGGTGTCTGTGCACTGCAGAC
Source organism: Cecropterus bathyllus (assembly GCA_018251575.1). Lineage (NCBI taxonomy): Eukaryota > Metazoa > Arthropoda > Insecta > Lepidoptera > Hesperiidae > Cecropterus > Cecropterus bathyllus. Next base: position 8,461 of record DWPF01000415.1, on the reverse strand, counting down.
ATAACTAAGTATCTTCTACTTTTTGAAGCGTAATGAAACAGAAGAAGTTTCCAAACATGTTCACAGTACTTTGAACTGTTTAAAGTATCAATTGTTCCGAAACTTCTTGAAAGTCACAATGTTCCAAGATAAAGTTTTTTAATTTAGTGACACTATTTTTATTGTTTTAATATGTCTCTATTCGTAAGGTGCTCGAACGAGGATGTTTTTTTTCCAGTAAGAGCGTACCGCGATACTTTTTTCAAGCATGAAGGTGGTCTTACATTTTGTTGGAAAGCTATGAGCGCCAGCTAGTTAGTCGGCGCTCATAGCTTTCACTCACACATACGATGTGACCATCTTAGTTCATGTTTCCAGGTGCCCTTGGGCGGCAAACAATTATTCTTTCGCGTAAAAACTATCGATTAGATTTGGCACACTGATTTATAGCATAGAATAACATAGAACCTTTTTACCGCGGTAACACGACCCTATCTGGCGGAGCCGCAGGAAAAAGCTACTATTCTATAAAGCAGATATTTAATCACATGTGACATCAAAAACTTTATGACTCCCAATCATCCACTGTAGCGCTTCCCGCTCCACTACAACATTTTGTGGATAGCCGTTGCCCTTAAGCTTGTTAATAAATTTATGACTGCCACCAAATAGGTCAAACATAAAATTCAAGAAGTATCTCCAGGTTAAAATTCCGCAACACGAGTTTACCAAGGAGACATGAAACGCCGCAAACGCGCCCGTAAACGTCGAACGCACTCCACCCTCGCGATAAACATACCAAGTACACGTCCCGGTTGGAACGTAAAATTTTTATACCCACGGCAACTTCTCGTACGACAATTACGTTCGATATACGTTTTTAGGACTTTTGGGACGGCACTAACCCAGACTGGGTTACGGAAATTGGGCTAAGTTGAGTAGGCAATCGTAAGGAAATTGGCGGAATATTGCAGACTTTTTCGTTATAGTATTTTCTGTATAGGTTAGTCTTTGCATAGATTAGCGTGCCTTACATCTAAAACACAAGAAAAGTATGATTCAACTTTATAAAAGATTTGACATTATTTTTTATAACGTTTTAATTTAATAAAGATTTTAGAGTTCTTAGACCTTAACCTGGCCTTACGTTGACTTAGAAGCTTTTAGATCAGTGGAGCTCGTGTCTCGCCCCGATCACATGGACCGATGACCTGAGGAAGACAGTGGGAAACCGCTAGATTCAGAAGGCACAAGACCGGTTGGTGTAGCTTCAATTAGGGGAGGATGATGTGCAGCAGTGTACCCCAAGTGTAGACCAAATGGCAGTGGACCCGGATAGATGAAAACTTATAATTTTACCTTATATAATCGTTGCCATTTCAGTCGATTCGTGAGCTACAGTTTCATAGTTCAAGTTCTAGAAATTCAACGTAAGAAAGTAACTGCATTTGTGCTTAATACTGCAAATGGCTTATTCAGTAACTACCACTTTGTCTTCCCTCTACACGTAAGCCAAACAATTTAGACCGCTACAACATGCATCCGAATAGCTATTGGCAAATATTGTATGCACGAACCTCCCAAGAGACTGCCTCTAGGAACAGCTGAGAACATTTTGCACATAAAGTTGCCAACGTCTCGGGAAAATGCATTACTATTGCGATCTAATAAAACCAGGAGTAATGGTGATGCTTTATGGTATCAATTTATGTTGTGCTGCTACCTTTTACTTCTAGACACAATTCACAATCTTACGCAGAAACGTGGGAAGAAAAAATGACTATTTTACTAAAGTTAGCTTTTATTCTCAATGTTAAAAACAAAAGACAAACCCGCTGAATTTCTTGCCGGATCTTCTCAGTTAGGGTCATATTCTGATTAGGTGATAGTTAGTTAGTTAGAAAATTATGGTAAGTGACAATATATAAATGCCCCGGTAGACTTTACAAAATAATAACGCCTATTCATTTGAAGACCCGTCAAAATTGGTACTTCCGTTTCAAAGATAAAATGGTACATGAAGCATCTTAGCAAATAAGTAAGAACAAAAGCCTGTTTTTAAAACGGTCTATTATTTTCAACAGCGCCAATAAGCACATTAACTTAAGAACATTAGTTGTTTATAGAGATAAACAACAATTGTTTATAGAGATAAATAACGGTAATGTACTTAATTTTATCGGGATATAATTTCCTGAGTGAAGCACAGAGCGTAGAGAAGACGATACTGGATTATTCTTTTTGAAACACCGTCTCAGAATTGATGCCATCAATGCAGATAGAATATTGATGAGGGCATTTCGATATTTTCATTTTGTTTCCACCGGCTTCCTTCTTTGTTTGGCGAGAGTTTTCCCAGGAGGCAATGGCGTTTTATACGAGCCGACCTTGCTCGTTTTGCACGAAAATTCATTGCAACACTTTGGAAATATTTCTTTTAACGCTTTCTTGGAATATTGAAGTTCAATGTTATTATTTTATTACTTTGGACTTTTTATTTTATGTTTTACTTTTACGACAAAAATAAAATCTTATATTTTAAAATCTTTCAGTCGGAACGAAATCAACATAGACTATCCATTTGTATTTCAATGACACACAGCTTATCTTGTTTACGGATTTTATTTACGAGTTTAGTTGGGAGGTATTTAGTTCTGGCTATCATGATGTATAAATTTGGACAGTACTTATATTTGTTTTGGCAGCGGATTTTCTTGAAATATAAAATGCATATATTCACTGCAAATATTGTATATTTCTGAAAATGAATAAGTTTCCTTAAAAATAAACATGATTTAATACATTTGGAATAATCTGATGTATATAAAAACATGTAACGTTTTACGTTTTTAATCAGGAAACGAGTAGTGATATAATGGTTAGACTACGGCCTCTCAATCGAGGGTCCGAGATTCAATCGCAGGCATGCACCACTGATTTTTCTAAAATTATGTGCGCATTAGAAATTCATCATCACTACTTTACGGTGAAGGAAAACATTGTGAGGAAACCTACACACATGAGTTTTTTTTTAAATTCTCAAAGGTGTGTGAAATCTACTAGTGAATATAAAAGAAGTATTTGGTATCGTGCCCCAAGTCAATCGTAGCCAAAATGCACATCGTATATTTTTGCAGCATCCCAGACGCGTGTCTCATTGATCGAGACTGATCCTCCTCCTTTGTCTTGGTGATAATAGAAAACAAACAATTCCAAATCGCTGGGGTTGCTACCGACACGGAAAATTTCAAACGGGGTAAATTATAGAATTGCAGCGTGCATGCGTTTCTAGATAATGTAGCGGAAAGGGTAGCAAATGTACCTTTTCATTCTTTTATTTTCACTGTCTACGTTTCGAATTCAAAAGATTCGGTATAAAGATTCAGCTCTTCTGTTTTAGGATTTTTATAACTTAGCTTATTTATGGAAGTGGATAGATCTGAACAAGTTTTATCTTTTTATTTTTCCGTCCCACGTTTCAGTGCTCTTTTTATTCGAGTTGGTTCGTCTAGCGCATCGACCGTGTAATACGATGAAACCTAACAATTATGGAGCTCATTTTATACTTAAATCACTTTATCCCATGTCATTATAGAAAACTTAGTATCAGCTGATTAGAACAGTCGTGACCTCGTATGCGACGTAAGCATCTTATTAATGGGATTAGTCTGAAAACATAGAAGGTTCCTTATACCACTACTCTTGGACGTTTTCTTTCTTCAAGACACGTGGAGCGTGAGAGATGATTGAGCTATTGCCGTCCACTGTCAAGGTCTTCCACCTCATTGTCAGGGTTACTTTAGCTACTTGTATATGCTTGTAAGACCGTAATCTGATTATAGTAAGTCTTGGCTTACAATGCTTACAGAAACGATATTTCTTGATCATGCTTGTTGTTGTAGAGGGCTATGTTTTTACAGCTAAGATGAATGCAGTTAGTTTTTAATAAAAACAGGTCACCTTACCGTAGTTGGTATCCCCTGGTTGGCGCCACTATGACCGGTTCTGTGCCCTCTATGTCCAGCCAGAGAGTATTTCTGTACTCCTCGTTAATCGACACTTACGTGATCATTTTATCATGACTCGAATGTTTTGAAAACACTCTAGGCGGAAGAGAAAATATTCAATAATAACGGATTTTCATTTTGATAATTTATTTCAGAGTAAAGGAACCTAAGCGAATCTACTATGAATTGATAACATTGACGTAAGGTCTATTTACCTCGTTATTGATGTAATGAATTTACCAATATATTCCTAACGACATCTTGGTAAATTATTTACCGGATTTAAAAAAACCCCTCACATTCGAAATGAATGAATAATTCCCCTCTCAATCAGTATTCACCACAAACTATCAGAATTGTGTATTCGCCGCTTGAATAGATACGGTTCTCCACGTGCAACAATATGCATATCCTAATTAAGAATGCAACTCATTCAACAACATTTTAATACAACATTTTTAGCCAATACTCATTGTACGTTCCGATGATGCGTTCTGATGATGGTATTTTTTCCATTTTTTTCAAAGATAAGCAGCAAACAAGCGTACAGTACATCTGACGGTAAGTGGTCTCTGCCGCCTATGGAAATCTCTAAGCACCTTCCTGTAGAACGGGGGTGCTATTTGAAGTAATTCCCGGATGCATAACTCTTGAGGACCTCGATGGTTGACTCGAAAATTTTGTAATTTTCAAAACCTAAATCATCTTAACCAAACATCAAATTTTCGAAATGATTAGTCCGCAAGTTCAGTTGGATTTTGTCCAATAAAATAGAAAAAATATTTATAAGTTTACTGCATTAATAAATTCATAATGCGGACCGCTTATACGAACAGATTTAAATAAAACGCCAGTAATCTCGCATAGCTTTTAAACTTAGCCTCGACAATACATTGTCATTGTGACCCATAACCCACGAGCGTATAATGGATGCCATCATCTGAATATTATGTTCATAATAAATAATGCTACTAATTTGCTTAATACATTTTATTGTTGTTTTATTATTATTGATCGCGATTAAGTATCGTGCTCGACTCGCGTGCCGGGGAGGTCGATATACCGATTTGAAAAGGTAGGAGTTCCGAGTTAAATCCCCGCTTACACAGAGATATCTAAATAATGAGTTGAGATGTCTATTTTGACTTTAGTAACTAAAAAAATATTCATTTTGATAAATGTTTACTATATTGTATTTTACACTTTATATGAATAAAACTATAGTATGTTTCGTCACAAGGAAGCTTACCACGTTAAGAATTATATACGGACGCACATTTTTTAATTTGATATTTTAAAATAAAAAGAATACTTTCTGTAAACTACGATGTTTTGCTCCATTAATATAATTCTCCTTCAGATAATATATGTCCCAGTCTGAAAGTAGGTCACAGTTAACTCAATGAAAAATTGCAGCTATCAATAAATCATCACATTTCTCACTCGCCCTGACGGTGTATATCACTCGCTGCCAGTTACATAGCACCAACATTGTCTGTGACCTAAAAGCACTCTCATCCCGCTCCGCCGTCCATCGCCGACGTGATATCATCAATCACGTGGAACGTTGCATGGCGTCTCTGGGTCTTCTCGTATATATTGCGTGATTTTAGGTCGTTGGTTTAATCCGTGTGGTGATTTAAATTGTAATCTGGATAATGATTTAATTGGATTTTGTGCTGTGTGGTGTTTGTCTTAAATAGCAACACTCAGTCTTCCCGTCATCTGGATGTCGTGAGAGGCTACTGAGTAACAACATTCAGGAGATGGGCGGCAGCGTCCTCCTGTGTAACAGCAATACCCACTGCGGTCCCACCCACATGCAATATTACACCAATATTAGAAAAAAAACGAAATAAGGGGAGGCATGGACTTAATAAAGCTGATGAATGGATGGAATAATTTAAATCCGATGAAATGTGTACTAGGGGTAATAGATACGGGTGAAAATATGTATAAATACCTCCGTCTCTAGTGCAATCGCTTGGCGACCGGTCAGCCTGGTCCACTTAGCACTTTTCCAACGTAGCCAAAAGGGTCACGTGACAACGACAATAATATATAATATGCCGAATCTAAACCGTTAGTGCTAACTTCTGGTAATATACACAGTATTATGAGTTATGTGCTAATTTTATTTCTTTTAGTACCGATCTTTTTAGTTTAATAGTTTTACGGACTGGCCGAAATACTAAACATGTTTATTGTTGAAAAATGGGTTTTAGCCAGACCAAAAAGGCTTAGTTTAAGCTAAATTCTAAAGAAACAACGTAATTCCTATCAGTCTGGACGCCGTACAATTGATAAAATTTACAGTTTTCTCTTAGATATTGGTCTTAGAGTCACGGAATTGAAACTAGCTTTTTCTGACCGAATGAAGCCGGTTTTTGGCCAGTTAATGTGAGAATGACTCTTAAGGAACATAACGAATTAGAGACCATTTTAATTTAATGACCAAGTATAACAAAACAAATCTAAAGATGTGACGTAGAGTTGCTAAGTAAGTTATGTTTAATGAAGCCTGTAATTTTTTTCTATAAAATCACAAAGATCACACAGATCTAACAAAAAGTCCATAAAGTACCTGTTAATGCACTCGTTAATAAATCATTCAACCCTATGATTCCTTCTAGTTATAGAATAGAGAGGAACCGGATCTATATCCTGTTCGTCTTTATTTCCCGCGCGCGCGCCGTCTGAATAATTCATGAAGGGATTGTCTCCACGGCTCTCTTACGGCGAGCTTGTCATCCCGTTCTCGAATTGAGTGAATACGTGAAGTGCTGAGTCCACACGTTAGATCCGTTCACACGAAAACTGTGGACGTGTTAGCATTAAGTTTGACGTACGACAAAGTTTGGGTACGTGTCTGTGCACTGTGTGTCTCTGTCCTAGGATTATTTCAGGTCGCGTAACATTTGCGATTTTATTAAAGATTTTTTTTTAAATATATGGCTCGTTACAAAAATAGTATAGTAATATGTGGTTTATGGATTAGGTTTGATATCAATTTTTTCATCATTCATGAAATAGTGTAATAGGGTAAAACTGAATCTTGGACGAATGACAAAATAAAAGAAGATGTTTCTCCTTCTAATTACTATTTAAAACGGCTAAAATGATTTTGGATCTTTTGTGTAACTATTATGAATTAAACAGCGAGAAACACGGGAAGGGTACTTTTATATTGCAAATGCCGTATTTTTTTAATAAAAAAAGTAAAATAGTTTTCAAAACAAACGCGCAAAACCATCGATATACTAATATCGATATAAGATGTCTATATGTCACGGCAGAGATTCCGCAATCGATCAGCCAATGGAATCGAACCAAAGATTAAAACTATGAAGAAGGAAGCATCGATGCATCGAACCGGCTCCAACGTTAAACTTGGAACTTGTCCATCGCCTAAGTAGCGTGCAGTGTTCTTAGCTTTGAGAAAAACTCTTCTATTTCGAGAAGCATTCGTGTAGATACGTTCATGTTATCTCGTTACTTGTATCTTGGCGTGTTCGTATCTGGAATGGGCTGCAGAATATGCAGTGGGAAATAATAAGAATATAAAGACATCCATTAATTACGTGACATTTAAGGGAGGAAGAGGGGGTTGACTCCAATCATCCAATCGCACGCATGGCTTGATTCGCAGATGGCACGTATTTTTTTTTTTGCAAATAACTGTGTAAAATTTGTCGGAAAACTGGTTTAAATTAAGTCTCCTATTTTTGGACAATAAGATACGCGAGATTTGTTCCCGATGCTAATCTCACTACATCTCACCTAAGGGAGACGGGGAGGCGAAAAATTGTCAAAATCACGTCACATATTAATTGGAAGCACCTTAAGATAAAGTATGTAAAAGAATAGTAAAAGTATATAGTTTTAACTATTATGAACGTTAATCCATATGGACGATACGAATCCATACGATATTTTTGTTAATCTGTTATAGTCATTCTTGTATCAGCTTTGACAGCACTACACATTTTTTTTGTTTTTTTGAACAAAGTTTTGAAATGCGTATAGTATTAGAAACGCAATTAAGTTTATCATTATCACGTAATAATACCTTTTCAAGATCATCTTCAACCATTAAATTAAATTGTTATATTAATATTTAATTATATAATTATTAATAAGTCTACATATTATAATAAATCTACACTATAAATGCCACATTCAGTTGTGGCAGATCCAGACCCTAAGCAGATCATCCCCGTAGTTCCGGGATTAGAATGGAGCTACGGTATCCCCTGCCTGTCGTAAGAGACAACTGTAAGGGGCTTCCGGGGTTGCGGGCGGCAAAAGTGAGAGCTCGAACCGTCCAGCCAGGCGACCCCGGGAGGGACTACGATATGTTTATACCATCGTAAAAACCAGACGGTGCGGTGGGCCCAACCGCTCACCTGGGTGGAGCCCGATGGGGCAACGCGCTCAGAGGACTCCGGTTGCGTTCCTTTGGAGATCCCGGAGTC
>DWPF01000414.1:0-11425 GCA_018251575.1 Cecropterus bathyllus | reverse complement strand
CAGAAACAGTGTTCAGATAATGCTCTCGGACAAGCTTTTTAAACACGACCTTACTGGGTGCTTTCCTGATATCAGCGGGCAGGGCATTCCAAAGCAGTACCGCCTGAACAGTAAACGAAAAATGAAAGAATCCGCTAGAATGCAGGGGAATGTTGGCTCTTAAGTTATTAGACGACCGAAGCAATTTGTCGTGTGTTAAAAACCGGTACTGGAAGTAATCCTTCAAATACGAAGGAGTATTGGTATCATTTAAGATAGAGTAAAGCAGAAGGAGAATCCTAGAATTACGCCTCTGGCGAATAGTAAGCCATTTAAGTTGACTACGAAATTGAGAGATGTGATCATATTTACGAAGGCCAAATATGAATCGGATAGAATTATTGAGAAGGCGTTCTAGTTTATTGAGAAGTGCTTCGGTCAGGTCTGGGTAACACACATCTGCATAATCGATAATGGGCAAAATAAGGGCATTAACAAGCATTAGTTTAGTCTTGACAGGAAGGAAGTTTTTAAGACGGTATAAAGAACGCATAGTGACGTTGACCTTACGGGATAATTCGGTTATGTGCACATTCCAACTTAAGGAGCTGTCAATATGTAGGCCAAGATTCTTCACCGACTCTGAAAACGGAATTTTTCTACAGTTATATAAGATTGCTGGTAGCGAATTACGGTCAATCCTGCCCAGCAGCCTTGAACTGCCGATGATGATTGCTTGGCATTTAAGCGGGTTAACTGTTATACCATAACGCAAAGACCAGTCGTGGAGAGCATTTAAATTAGCGTTTAAAATATCTATTGCGCTATGGAGGTTATCCGCATCTGCTTGAGCATACAATTGTAAGTCATCGGCGTACAGATGATACGAACAGGTGAAAACAGGAGTGATAGAATCAATAAAAAGAGAAAATAATAATGGAGATAGAATACCGCCTTGCGGAACACCAGCTTCCAAGTCAGCCCAATCCGAAGAAATACTACCCAAGCGGACAGACTGCTGGCGTCCGCGAAGATAAGAAGAGAACCAATCCAAGGCAGAGGGGGAGAAGTTTAAGCGGGTGAGGATGGCGAGGAGTATATCGTGGTCGACTGTGTTGAAAGCATTAGAAAAGTCAACAAGCACCATCACCGTAAGCTTCCTATCATCCATACCTTGTCTGATATCGTCGCACACTCTTATTAATGCGGTGGTGGTGCTGTGACCAGAGCGGAACCCAGACTGATATAAACTCAGCAGGTTATATTTCGATATATGAGTGGAGACTTGCTTATGCACACAGGCTTCCAGAATTTTGGAAAGGAATGGAAGAATAGATATTGGCCGATAATGATTAGGATGCACAGGATTGGGTATTTTGGGGAGTGGACGTACAAAAGCTTTTTTCCAAATAGATGGGTATTGTCCGGTGGTCAGGGAAAAATTTATTACATGGGTTATAGCTGAAAGGAAACTGTCGAGAACATTGAGTATCATAACCCTATTCACCTCATCACACCCTGCTGCCTTGGAATGAATACTTAGAACAATTCTTTTTATGTCTTCTTCAGTAATGGGGGATAATTCAAAGACAGGGGTTGAAGAAGGTTGCATTGAAGCAATGGAGGTAATTGTAAAAGAACGGATAGTATTATTTAAGGGAGATGTGGAGATAAAATGACGGTTCAAGTCATCTAAACAGTGAGTGGAACAATAATCTAAAGACGTGGGTTTACTTACGCCCAGTGTTCTGAGAAATTTCCACATATCAGCGGCGGACAAAATAGAAATGTTTGAATGGATGTATCGGCGTTTAGCTATTCGTACCATCTGATTGCAACGATTACGCACAGCCTTAAATGCAGCCCAATTGGTTTCAGTACGCTCCTTTTTATACTTTCGAAAAGCACGATCCCGTCTGGTCATCGCCACGCGAATATCATTGGTGAACCAGGGAGCGGGAGGACGCCTCAATTTTACCTTGTGCAATGGCGCATGATCATCATGTAGGGAAATAATGGCGTTGTTAAGGATAGAGATTTTCTGATCGATCGTGGACGCAGTCATTAAAGGTGCAAAATTAAAAAGTGAGGCGTCTCTCTGAAGTTTGTGAACATCCATTCTTGCAAAATTACGTAAATGTATAAATTTAGGTGTTTCTTTGGGAGGCTTGATTTTGTACGATGTATAAAGAAGGTCATGTCTCGAAAAGCCAGGTGCGGAAAGTTGACCGTAGGTCTCAATGCACTCAGGAGAAGCTGCAATAATAAGATCTATCCAAGAGTCATCGGTGGTAAAATTGTGATGAGTAGCTGATAAAGCAAGAAGTGAGAAGTTTACCGACTCAATCAAGGATCTAAGTTTTAAGGAACGAGGAGTGCATTTTAACATATCTGTGTTGAAGTCTCCCATTATCAAACAGTGCGTGTACTCAGACCCCAAAGTCTCAAAGACTGACTCTAGAGTGTCAGAAAACTCAATGGTAGGAGGACAGTACACAACGCCCAGAACAGCCCTAGTGCCCGAGACATCAATTTCTAAGAACAGATACTCGGGGGAGGCAGAGTAGCGTGACGGTGATATAGCAATAACTTTGTGTTTTAAATAACTTCGTAGGTAAATCGCTACACCGCCACCCCCTTTCTCGGTTCGGTCGTTACGAATCAGCACAAAACCAGGAAGTGGAAATGTAGATGAGTGTAATGAGGGTTTTAACCATGTCTCCGAGATCAGGATACCGTGCAGACTTGGGACATTAAAGGCAGCCTCAAGTTCAGAATAATGACTCGGTACACTCTGCGCATTGATGTGACATATATTTAAATGTTTATCTGGAGAAGACAATACACTGGTTAATTTACAATTTAAGCTAATGTCCGGAGAGCTGCAACAAGAATTAAAACAATCTGAAGAATCACGAGAATCACTAAGTGAAAGATAGGTATCATCATCTGACATATTATGAAAAATAATACATATAATATAATATAATAATAATAATAAAACAATTTCAATTATAATTTACATTACGGTTGAACGATAGGCGAGCTTCCTCTTGTCGAGCCGCCACTATCGCAGATTCTAATGTAAGCGGTTTCGCTATTCGAACCCCTATTGAGACATTAAATTCTAATTGATTCACATATTGTTCAATCACCATATTTTCATAATAATATGCTTTCCAATAGAATATAATATATCGAGCACCTCCCTAAGGCGTTTCCCAAAAGATTCGGCATCTTCCGATTTAAAGCGACGCATGCGAGTTAATTCTTGCATGACTTGGATTTCATTTCTGGGTTCGCCCAAGCGTCGTATTAATACGCTTTTAATGGCCTCCCATGAATCAAGTGAATCCTCGTATGCAATTGCGTCTATCGCTTGTCCACTAAGCCTATTTTTAATAAGACACAGTAGAGCGGGGTGCCGCCTAGATATGTCATCTACTAGAGCTAACAAGTTATCTACCTCTCGTATGTAATAATTCAACGTTTTACGGTTACCATCATACTTAGGCATTAAATCAGACATCACTTTGAAAATAGCATCACAATCTTTTAGAGACATTTTTACTATTTTTTATTTTAATTAACGTATGTAAAAAGAAAATATCAAATAATTGATTTATGAGAAAAAAAATGTTAATAATATTCACACAATGATATTAAATGTGTATGCACATATATAAAAAATACGACAGGAAATAGAGCAAGGAACTTGGAAGTTACTAAGTGCTCACCAAAGCGTCCACTGCATCTCCGGTCGGGGTCTTGCACAGATACGAGTTTCCCAATTCTCCGGGACACCCGCAGAATTCGCCCTTGAGGTTCTTGATGAAGAGATCGCAGTTTTACAACGATTGAAACCGTCTTCTTCCGGTAGAAAAGTTTGATTCTTCCGAAAGTACCGCGATCCTACCGACTGCGCCAGTTAGATATGGGCGAACGCGAATTAGGTTTTTAAAAACAATTTATTTATTAATTCACAATATTAAAAGTTTACAACACGTATTTACTTATTGGGATCTGGTACAAGACTGTCTTATGGGAAACTACACTATCCATTGTCCAATTCTGCAACTCAGCGGAATGCAGCTGTAGTCATCACGCGGTGCAGGGTTACGGCTTGGTAACTCTGTCCAAAAATATTTTTGATAAATTATTTTCTTAGTACTGCGTATGCCGGGATGGCTTAAATTATGAATATTTTGGAAAGCTAAAAATCTAAAATTTTTCGGTAAGTATACTCTGACATGACCGGTAGATGTTTCGCAAAACAAATTATTTGTGTTATTTAAAAATGATACTCGTTTTAAAATAAATGTACTGTTATTATCAAGCAATTCTTTTAATTCTAAGTCGGTTTCCTGCGCGAGTGCAATTTCTTCGAAATTGAGTGCACCTGGGCAGTGTATGGTTTCAACGCGTGATAATGCGTCAGCAACAATGTTGTTATCGCCTGTAACATGCCTAATGTCCGTGGTGAACTCACTGATATATAAAAGTTGTCTTGTTCGTCTAGGAGTTTCTTTATTGGAACTAAGTTTTGAAAAAGCAAAAGTTAACGGTTTATGGTCCGTAAAAATAATGAGTTCTCTTCCTTCAAACATGTTTCTAAAATATTGAATGGAAAGATATATTGCTAACAATTCCTTATCATATGTGCTATATTTTCGTTGCGATTCAGACATTCGCTTAGAAAAATAGCCTAAAGGTATAAATTTGTTATTTACGTACTGTTGTAATACGGCTCCTATACAATTATTAGATGCATCACACATTATTGCTAATGGAATACTCGGTAACGGAAATGCAAGCGTGGCTGCGTTGGCGAGGCTAGTTTTGCATTTATCAAATGCTTGAATAGCACTCTCGGTCCATTGAATAACAGTTTTATCATTCTCTTTATAATTATGCAAATAATTATTTAATTCTGATTGAATTAAAACAGCGTTAGGTAAATGCGGTCTGTAAAAATTTAGCATACCGATAAATCTACGAAGTTGTGATATCGTAGTAGGCCTTGGAAAATCTAATATGCTTTGAACTTTACTCGGCAGTGGTTTCAAACCTTCTGTAGAAATTTCGTAACCTAAAAATTTTATTCTTTTCTGACCAAAATTACTTTTAGATAAATTTATCGTAATACCGAATTTATTTAATCGTTCGAAAAGACTATTTAAATGCATTTTATGTTCTCGTTCGTCGGAACTAGCTACTAAAATATCATCTAAATAAGCAAATATAAAATTAGATCCACCCGAGACTTCGGAGTTGTTAATATTATCCGATTTAAATGTAATATCTTTTAATACAGTGTTATCTATAAAACGTTGGAACGTTTGAGCAGCGTTACGAAGTCCAAAAGACATACAGGGAAATTCGTATAACCCAAATGGAGTAATAATTGCTGTTTTTTCTACATCCTGCGGGGCTACTGGAATGTAATGATATGCTCTATTTATATCAATACGAGAAAATATTGTTTTATTAGCTAATATATAAGTAAAATTTCGTAAATGTGGTATAGGGTAGCTATCTGGTTTTGTGACTGTATTCAAAGCGCGGTAATCACCACAGGGTCGTATATTACCGTCTTTTTGGGCACAACGTGTAATGGGCTAGCCCACGCACTGTTCGATGGACGACAAATACCAAGTTGCTGCATTAATTGAAATTCTTGACGTACCTTTTTGTAACGATCTGGAGGTAGAGGTCTGGCTCTGGCACGAACTGGAGGTCCTGTAGTCTCTATATAGTGAAATACTGTGTGGTTAGGAGGTTCCTTAAAAGAAATTGGTTTAGTTAAATTAGGATATTGTTTTAAAATTTCAAAATAAGGGTGCGATTCGTCAATTGTTTTTACTGTAATCCCTTCACAATTAATTAAATTCGCGGAAACTGCTAAGCTTGTGGTTTGATCAATTAATTTCTTTGAGTATATATCAACTAATAATTTAAAATTATACAAAAAGTCGGCACCTATAATAGGTTGTGAAACGTCTGCAACTATAAAAGTCCACGTAAAATCTCGCCTTAAGCTAAGATTTAGTACAATTGTTTTTAAACCATAAGTCATAATAGGTGTGCCGTTTGCGGCAAACAACGTATAGCTACAGGGTTTACAAATAATTTTATCAATAAACTTACAACGATATGGCAAAACCGAGACATTAGCACCTGTATCTATAAGAAAACGAAGTCCATTATTCTTATCTAAAATACATAATCGACGATTGATCTTCTGGTTGCAGTCTTCCGCCGAAAAAAATTGCAACTGTCTCAGTTTTCCGGGACAGCGTCCGAATGATCCTTCCAGGCGCAAGGCTGTATGCATTTATTAGCTTTCTCTTTGTAGCGATAATGATAGTAACACAGTCTGTGCTTACGTCGGTGTAGGGATCCTTGTGAACGGGAACGGGAACCATGGCGAAAATTATTCCTGAAGCGTGATTTAGATCGTCCTCTTTCTAAGTTTGCTATTCGATGAGTTAATTTTTCTATCTCCGCTTCTAGATGATTCCTCGACGACGATGTCATATTTGGTGAGACTTCCGCTACTTGGACGCCTCTGGAGTTCTCTAGGACTTTGTCTGCTACCGTTGCTAGTTTGTCAAGGTCCTTAGATTCTATGACAGCCAATACTCCTCGTACGGAAGTTGGTAGTAAGTTTTGCCACAGCACCAATAACGTATCGTCGTTGATTTTATTGCGTGCTAAGTCACGCATACGCCTTAGCAATTGAGATGGACGTTGATCTCCCAGTTCCATTTCCCCTATCAATTTTTGTATCTGTCTATTCTCAGATTCCTCAAAAATTGATAGTAATTGCGATTTTAGAGTAATATACTTTCCTTCATTTGGTGGATTCACAAGAATATCGGTAATTTGCAAAATTACTTCTTTGCTAAGCTTTGATATAGTGAGGTCGTACTTAGCATGATCTCCGAGCTTCTGTGGAGCAAGCGTTGCTTCCAACTGAATGAACCAGGCTCTGGGTTGGTCAGTCCAGAATTCAGGAACTCGCGAAGAAAGCGAAATAGCGGCTAGTCCAGTGTCTTCCACTTTCACTGCAGTAGTCGGCTCCATGTTTCTGTATTTATTGTCCGGTTGCACTGCACTAAATTGTTCAATGACACTATATGAACACTATACGAACTCTGATGTGACGAACGCTAGCGGCAATAAAAATTACTGAGTCGTCCCATAATCTATTCAAAAATGTCCAATTTAACGCGAATCAGTTCAACGCGGGGTCACCAATTTAGCTGTTTCGCTAATTACGGATACGGGAGCAATAAAAGTCTTCATAAGATACACATAATATATATTGTCTATAAAATCAGAATCACAATATTAAACTACTCTACACACTAGCGTTCGTCGTGAGAGGGAGGGGACGACTGGCGCAGCCAGTCGTTTATGCTGACTTGCTGAGAATCTTGGTGTCCCTACACAGGTTCCCTCTTTTTTAAAACAAAAAGAAAAAATAATTTTATACAATTTTAATCGCTTAAAGTATATCGCTTGCAGTAGCTTAGTACCTTTAGCAGAAACATACATCATTAGATATCATATTGCAATTACACTGAATCGTCACCTACGTTCTTGCATTAACAAAACGACAGAATCAAATTACATTACGAATAATGTTATACAGTTATTACAATTTAATTATAAGGTTGCAAATTATGATTTACAATATGAATACAATACAATGGCTTTTATTGTAAAAAAATATGAGTTTTGTATAATGTTGTACAATAAAAAATGTAAAATAATATGTAAAATACGATATAACCTATATAAAAATATTAAAACAATACACTGGCTAAAAATAGCAATAAAAGAATACATTAAGTTGTAAAAATTACAGGTTTAGGTGTTTGTGCAGGTTGTACGGGCACAGTTGACACTGAAGAAAGGGGTTGTACAGGATAACGTACCAAAATTCGTTGATCAATCCACTTTTTAGCTCGCTCGTTACATCTTCTCCAAAGGAAATAGCATATAAAAAGTGATAGCAATGCTACGATAGTAAATGTAACAATATGCAACTGTTGGATGTTGGTTTCCATTCCTTGACTTCCAGTGGTTGCTGTTTGAGCTATGACAACTTCCTTACTTTGGGATTTACCCATAGTTATTATCATTTATTTTTAATTAAATGTAAAATATTATAACTGATGTACAGTTTAATAAGATGTGTATGCGGTTAATATTAACGCGGTGTTTATAAATTATTCGTATGACCTAAAAATGATGCTAGTGCTTAATAAACATTTAATATAAACTACATAAAACGTACTGGTTTTCTTACTACACGTCCTGAAGAAGTAGTGTAAGGTTTTTTATTCAAAATAGGTGTAGGATTTTTATTTTCATCAAGATTTTGGTTTATTTTATTATTTAAAGAAGTATTTTCTTTTGTAATATGCGAAGAAATATTTTGAGATAAGGTACTATAGTCATTTAAAATATAGGCAGGTTTTAATCTGTCTATAGAAATAGAAACTTGTCTATTAGGCATTTGTATAACAAAATATTTATCATGACGCTCTATGACGCTGTATGGGCCTTCATAGGGCGGTTGCAATGATTTTCTTAGGGCATCCACTCTAACAAAAACTTTGTCACAAGAGTGCAAATCGCGGTTTACAAATATAGTTCGTGAATCCCTGTGTTTAACAGATTTAGCCTTAAAATTACTAATAGTACTACGTAAATTGTTAACATATTCTTCATTTTGGTAACAAAATTTATTAGACGGCTCGAAAAATTCGCCGGGCAATCTCAAGGTCTTGCCGAAGGTTAGTTCTGCAGCAGTGACGCCGGTGTCGGACCGTGATGCTGCACGTAAACCTAACAATACTGTCGGTAGCTCGTCTACCCAAGAACCCGTGCTCAACCTTGCCATTAAAGCGATCGGTGAGCCATTAAGTGATCGGTGCCATTTTTCGATTGCACCGTTGCACTGTGGGTGATAAGGAGTAGTACGGTTCTTTTTAACTCCTAAAAGTTGCATTAAATGTGTAAATAGATTACTTTCAAATTGTCTACCCTGGTCGCTGGTCAGCTTATCAGGGCAACCATAACGTGTAATCCAATTTTCATAGATTATTCTAGCTACTGTTAGTGCACAAATGTCACGTATAGGGAAAGCTTCGACCCATCAAGTAGTTCTATCAATAACGGTCAAACAGTATTTATAACCGTCTGGAGAAGTAGGTAATGGTCCTACTATATCAATATTTATGTGTTCAAAACGTTCTACAGGTTCGTACTGGCCTAATTCGGACATACTATGCCTTTGTATTTTCGACTTTTGACAAGCAATACATGTTTTAGACCAAAGGCCGATGTCTTTATTCATGGCTGGAGTTAGATATGGGCGAACGCGAATTAGGTTTTTAAAAACAATTTATTTATTAATTCACAATATTAAAAGTTTACAACACGTATTTACTTATTGGGATCTGGTACAAGACTGTCTTATGGGAAACTACACTATCCATTGTCCAATTCTGCAACTCAGCGGAATGCAGCTGTAGTCATCACGCGGTGCAGGGTTACGGCTTGGTAACTCCTCCCTCCCTAAGATGGAAGCGCATCCTGCAGCTTCCAGTAGCGTCCTCGCTACTTATTGTCTTCTTTGCTATTCTTCCATGAAACCATTTGTATGCTCTCCACACCAGGATAGACGTTACTATTACGTAGAATATTATAGAAGTCCAGCTTGGAATTGCCATTATTGTGGGCCAGCTAATGTCATCTTCACTTCTTAAAGTTTGCGCTTCAATAATAAGTTGATGTAAATTATCCAGAGAAGAATCTTTCAGTTTTATTTCATATCGAATGTTTCCTTGCAGTATTGATTGTTCCTTCGGTACCGGTATAACTTCGTGTGGGTATATAGTATTTACGTGGCTTTGTAGAGTTATGTTGCTGAGACGTACTTGGCAGTCATTCGTTAGCTTCACTATGTTGACTCCTTGTATTTTTCTGTAGTCTGTCCTGGTTCCGCACTGGATTTTCAATATGACTTCTTCGTTGTTAACCACAATCCAACTATAGTTTCCAATCTTTTGTATCTTTGCAGCCTTCAAGTTGATTTTCGCATAGGTGCAGTTTGCTTCCTTATGTTGTATGAGGGATGGGATACAATCTTCAGGCGATGCTATCGATCTCATGTCCAACGACTTGCATAGATAAGTGTCTTCTTTTATGAGACGGCATTCTTCTCGCATATAGGTGTACTCTTCGCTTCTAAGTATAAGGTATTTGGATGTAGGGACAATAGCTAGGTTATTTTTATTGGGGATGGAAAATATATGGATAAGATCATACACATTACTATGAATGGAAGGGATTTCTTATATAAAGGTAAGAGAATACTGTGTACTATATGCTTTTACGTTTATTGCTTTTTCTATAACGTGAATATTACTAACACTAATTTCTGTTACAGTTTTAAATGAAAATATTTTTTGTAACTTTAAAATCTCTAAAACTAAATTATGGGGTCCTATTATACTAGGATGAACTATCCCTAATTGCGAAAATGTCATAGCATCTTCTAGTGCCATTAACTTATCTAATATTAATTGCAAACTAAAATCTATTTGAACGTATATATCTAGCAAATTAATATGACTAATAATAGCGTTATTAATAATACTTATATTTTGAATATGCGTAACTAAATTATTCTGGTTGTCATTAATTTTCTTGATCTGATTATTAAACTCATTAACTGTAGTTTCTGCTAGAATTAATGATTTTTTCTGTAAACTTTGTGTCTTTACAATTTGGTTTTTAAGGTTAGATAACTCAGTTTCATACCTTATAGCGTCATCATTGTCCAAATTGCCAGTGATCGTCTTGACGTTAGATCCTAGACCGTTAATCAGACCGCGTTTTGCTCTCACGTGAGGCGTGAAAAAAGCTATCTTTTGATATATAACTTTTGATGTTTGATATATCTGATCTTTATAAGTTTTATATAAGTCATTAGTCGATAAATACGATTCCGCTGATTTAATGCTAGAAACTAATGTAATTAATTTATTAGTAGTAACATGTAACTCCGTAATGTTATAAACACAAGCAAGACTAAAGGAATCTATTTAATTCCGTCATGGCGGTTTAATTCGTTTTTTTTTTAACTTTTATCGTAATGTTTTTCAAACCCTATTGTCCCTCTGCTGGGCACGAATCTCTGAGTCTTTTAAAGAGTAAAAATATTTTACTTTTCTCGTAATGTTTAAACCTTTAATGTCCCACTGCTGGGCACGGATCTCTGGATCTTTTTAAAAGGATGAATATGTTACGTCCTTTGCCTTTAAATCTTAATAAATATTAAAGAAGTTTGAAGAAATTTGATGAAGTTTGAATAAATACACTCCGAAATTTGTCTATTTCCTGGCCTCCACCTGTGCGTTCTTGAGTT
>DWPF01000413.1:0-11437 GCA_018251575.1 Cecropterus bathyllus | reverse complement strand
AATATTGAGCTGAGGTCAGAACTTAGCAGCGCTTAACTCTGTTGTTATTACGCAGAAATTTGCGTGGGTTGCCTCCTCAGTCTCACCATAAATGGAAAAGGGTTCAACCACCTTTAAAACTCTCGTGTATTTTGTGAGCTTGAAATATAAAAATCTCGTCACTTTCAGCTATACCTTATTGATTTTTTGTCTAAATTCTATCAACACATCACATTACTGGCCCACTGCTGGGCATGGCTCTCCTGTAATAGTTATAATTATAGTAGCGTTTATAGTCCGCTAATAGACTTCAGATGGCTCAGGACCGGTCGGAGTGGCGCCGATTAGGGGAAGCCTATGTCCAGCAGTGAACTTTCAAAGGCTGATAGATAGATAGATAGAATAGACTTCGCATACCTTTGAGAGCTTTTCTTTTAAATTAATTGCCTGTACAACTTACAGGTTTTTCTTCATCATTATAACAACTCATACTTCATTTCTAATATTTAGAAAAATCTGAGATTCGAATCTTGAACTCCCGATCGCAGAGTAGAGTTTCAACCATAAGACTATCACTCCCTTGATATTCTAACTTCATGTTGATAAATCTTACCAATTATAAAGGCGATAGTTTGTGAGTATGTATGTATGTTTGTTACGCTAAAATTACTGAATGGATTTGGATTAATCTTGACACACTAAAAGTTTATGTCCTGGATTAACAAGAAGGATATTTTTAACGTGGCAACACATGACCCAAGCGAACGGAGCGAAAAACAACTATTCCAGTAGAAGTAAAAGAAACATCCTGTAGTTTTAGGAGGAGCTTTTGTCCACAAGCCTCCTGAACTTCACTTCAACGCGAATGTTTGGACGCGCTCTTGTGTGGATAAACGTCACAAAAATGTTAAAACCAAACTACACCTACATTGATAACAGTGTTAATTTTTTCTTATTTTACGACGACAGCTACGTGTCTTTGATTCTGAGTGTGGTTGGAAATGTGTGTACCTGTGCAGTTATAATCCGGGATCGATCTATGAGGACACCGACTAACTACTACCTGTTTAATTTAGCGGTAGCAGATCTCATGACCGCATTGTTTATTCCGATCGAAATAACAGTTTTATGGATCCCGGACCTCTTTGGAAAGATTACCGGGCATATAGTTTTCTTATTTTGGGATATGTTATGCAATTGTAGTGTGCTGACGATTCTGGCGCTAACTATAGAACGGTACATTGTAATTTCGAAGCCCTTTTTACGTCACACCTTAGTGCAAAACTCGCGTGTGTTCAAAATTCTCGCTGTCAACTGGACGGTAGCTGCCTCATTTTGTCTTTTGAATGTGTTTTACGTTTACAACATAGAAGAACATACGAGTGTATACATTTATTTTATTTCGCCACCGAGTAACCAGGTAGTGCTCATAATGGCGGTTGAAGACCAAATTTTTTTTTTATGGATTTGTTACTTTTATAGGAGTACGTTATTCTTCGAGCACCACCGAGAAGGTTTACCAATAATGCGGCCGATCTTCGAGGAGTATCCCAAGGAGGTGGAGGCGTTCAGCATCGGCGATCAATATCTATTAGGTATATATGAAAAAAAAAAGATCAAAAGTTGATTATGAGAATATTAAGTAATAGATCATATTTGATCGAAGAATAGATCACTTTAATATTCTCATAATCAACTTTTGATCATTCTTTTTCGATAAGAGATGGCGACACAAATAATCGGAATAAAGCTTTTGAAGTTATTGAGTATCTTGTTATATCAAACAAAGTCCAAAAAAGGGAAGATGGGATGTGGAATATGGTCTTTGGCAAAGCATTCCAAATAAAAGAATTTCATATGTTGACCAAGCGTATAAGAAAAAAATTATCCAGATTTTGTCGTAATTTATTACAAATGTTTGTATAATTTTATTTATATTTATGTAATAAAAGATACGGTACCTTAAACGATAAAGAAATACTAATAAATATAAAAATCACACATCAAATTAAAATGACTCAACTATTGCATCTTATTTAGACTTTTTGATACCGTCAAACCTGGCATCTTTACCTTTTGCAAGCAACTTTACCTACGTATGCCTTACATTGAATATCGTTCAAAAACTTTGAATCTATTCGTTTTATCACAATTTCTGATTTTTGGGCAGATATCAAAGGAAACAGTGGCAACACAAAAAGTTTTTTACGCTAAGAACATTGAAAACTGTCAAATTACAAACGTATTTCTTGACATATGGTCAAATGGTTGTGTGCTTCTCTTGAAAATAAATTGCTGTAATAGTGTTAAACCGAGTTGGAGATGAGTGGTTGATAATTAATAATGAACATAACATTATAAATATACAATAATTTTAATTTTTACTTCAAACTAATGCTTGTTTTTTTTAATATGAGCAATGGTAATGTTGTTTAAGGCTAGGTAAAGTTACCTCTCTTATATGGCGGGCAACTTTTCCTACACGTAGGGTTGCCCCATTGTATATAAATATGTATGTAACCGATTGTGTATGTTTTGTCCGATTTTTAAATTATTTAACTTGAAAAGATAGCCGATCTTATTTCTTTTTAATAATAGATATATATTTTGGGATGTCGTCGTTGGGAAATCATCTGTGCCTAATTTTAAAGCTTTATATATGTTTGTATGGTATTTACGCAATTACAATATCTTTTAATAATTTATTTTAGGTAGATAACTCCTTAATATGCAACCAAACGACCACAACAAGAAAATAGAGGATGATTAGGAACCAGAAATTGTGAAAAAAAATTATATTGCTTTATTTTTGTACTTACGTACTGCCTGCGCAAACTGCATGAAAAAGTGATTTTCAGTTATTAGTCGCTATAAGAATGAGTAACAATAAAAAGGTTAATTATTAAATATATTATTTTATTGTCAATTGTCAACCCTTGCCAGATCTGCATATTTACTCATAAGTTTCAAAAACTTGAGGCATCTTTACCGCGTTTCGAAACTGCAAACGTATAGAGTGAATTATGCTCTAAAACTAGCAACATTGCTTTTCTAGTCTCATTGAACATATTCACTGTGAGAAATTAGTGGTAACTTTTCACCTCCTATGATTTATAATTGTTTTATAGGACTTTTTTATTTTTAGGTAAAGTTGCCAAAAATGCGCCAACTTTACCTGAGATATATTTACTAAATTTACTTCGAATACTTTAATAAAAAAGTACAATATCGTCGTCTACTGTATGAACAAGCACTAAATCTATAGATTAAAAAATATTTCACTTATAAATGTAGTGCCATTTCCGTATAATTTAAAAAAATGGCAAAATATATGGTAAAGTTGCCAGGTTTCACGGAATTTCTTTTCCTTTTTCTGATAGTCTTTCTTTCCTCGTCATTTTCTTCTTCTTCTGCCTCACAAATAAGCGATATAAAAATAAGATCCAAGTCAACCATTCTCATCAAGTAAAAGATCTAGACTAACAACTGAACGTCCCTCAAGGCGCAAACGCGAGAATTCTCGAGCATTCTCGCGAATTCGCGCGCTTTCTCGCGCAATGAGGCGAAATTGACGCTTCCGTTCCGTTCCATTCCGCGGCAATGTAAATTGAGCCATAGTCTGCCTTAGATTTATTGGAGCCTAAGGGCCAACACACAAAACCGCGTTACGGCACCGCGCCGCCGGTTGTAGCATTTGGCTTCCTAGAATTTTGCGGTCTGCAACGCGCCGCACATTCCGGCGTTATGACGATACACTTGGCGACAACAAGTTCGTTCAGTTTTGTTGCAGGACGCCAGGGGGGTGCAGCTTCCATACATTGAAATAAATTTTAATTTACGTTGAAAGTGCTGCCATCTATTTTATTGGGTACGGTGTAATTTTCATTATTCTACATACATGCAAGATAGATGGAGCTACTGCTATTAGAAAAATAAATATGGATTAATAAACTAAAACGTATTTACATAATATTCAATCTAATATATTACTTATTATTTCTAATTTAAGTAATTAGTAAAATAAAATATTATTGATACCACAAAAATAATTTTCACTTACTCAGTTCTGAAACGGAACGTACTGAGTGAAACGAAAAACGTAAAACGATTCGTTATCACAGTTATCTTTCAAATCGTCCAAAATTTTTCTTTTCGTTCGTGGGTGTTTCGTGTTCATAGTGTTCTTTACTGTTCTCTTAATTTTTAAAGGATTGAGCTTGTTTTATTGACTTGATATCTGCTATAAACGATACCAACGCTGTGTATACTGGACCTTGTTATTGCTCTAACGTTAGGCTTACGCTGTGTACACTGGAACCTGGAACTTGCTTTTGCGATTTGGATTTCTCATATAAACTTTTAAAATGCCAAGAAAGTCTGCTTTTAACTGCTATTTTGGATGTATTCCGTATAAAGGTATGGTTTTTATAATTCAGTTACGAAATTATTTTGGTGAAAGAGATTGTCTGATTTCTAAGGACCTGCTGACAAGCTACAAGTTTATAATTAATATTGTCTTTCAGGAAGAGTCCATCACTTTCCACCACCGCAATATCCATATTTGGAAAAATTTGATCAGTGGAAAATGGTATTAAATGAAGTAGACAAGGAAAAGGGTGATAATTTCATATACAACAACATTCGTTTGTGTGATCATCATTTTGAAGAATTTTACCGAACGGCCAGTGGACGTCTTACCAAAAATGCTGTTCCAACATTGAATTTGAATATCGGTAAGCATCTATGAAAATCTACCTCAGTATAAGTATAATATAATTTTCACTTCTCATACAAAGCCTCTATTTTATGATGTTGTTGAACCTTTAGAATATAATTTTCACAAAGTTCTTATAACTATAGATATATTTAAAATTACCGTAGACATACCAGAACAGAGGGTGCTACATTAAATATACAAAATTGTTCAATTTTCACATTTGATTAGAGATACATTTTACCATAAATTTGACTTAATTTTGGCTCAGGTCAATAAACGTCTCAAATAAAATGACTCATTTTAGCCACTTGTTGTGCAATCTACTATTTTATTACCTTATCAGATATACACTTAAGTGATTGTTGTTTTACAATATCAATTATACAAGCTGAGTTCTGTATTTTTTCAATCCTTTGGTAAAAAATAGCTCCATTAATTAAATAAAAAAGTTTTTATAATTCCTATCCCCAGCAAGTATGATGTTGCAGCTGTGGCTTATTGTACACAAGGTCTTAGTTTGAGGCAAAACAGTAGTTATCATTATTTGTGACATATGGATAAACAGATAGACAGCAAATTGACATTAATAGGTCTCCATTTTACCCTTTGAAGGCAGAACCCTAAAAATATCAATTACTGTGGGCCCCCCGTAATCCAACAAACATTTTGCAGGACAGTGTCGGACTATTGAATTTGTCGGATTATAGAGTACTGCCTAAGACACCCCATAGTCTGAAATTTTTTATAAAAGAATACCTTGTAATCAGACAAATTACAGATCGAATGATAAGACTGTATATGTTGTATGTACTCTGAAGTACAAATCATACTTCATTATGTATGTCAAATTTAGTAAATTTAACAACACAATAGAGAGCATACGCTTAATTATAAAATTAACATCATTAATACTATAGAACTTAAAATGCTATAGAACGAATACGTAATACACAGTGAATAAACAATAAACACACACGCTAGACTGCACCGCTATCTTCTTCAAACCAAGCAATCAGAATCAAAACAATTTCCTACGCGTCAAGCACAACAGTGGTGGTGCGTACAAATTATAACTTTTTCAATCAATAATAGACCATGTCAGATTACAGGGGGTGCCGGATTAGACAGGGGTCGGATTACCGGGGGCCCCTGTATAGTCAATGTTAAAGCTCTATCAATCGAATAATTATTTGCATACCCATGCAAAGCTGGGGTGGGTTGCTAGTGTAACTATATATTATTATAATTTAATTTCTTTTACTTATTTCAGCAACTACATCAAAAGCTTTGCAATCCTCTGAAATGGATTTGACTTCATGCTTTGCTAAACAAACTGAAGCATCTGATAAAGCAAAAGGCATTTCTGGACAAGGTAAACATATAAAAATTATATTATTACTAGCAGGCCTGAGAAATGTTGTCCTGTCCAAATTTTAGTAATAAGTATATTCCTTGATTTTTTTCTGATAACTTTTTCATGACCAAACATAAGAAAAATTATGCATATATCTTCTTATCGTGAGTAATATGAGTAATTAATAATTATTATGGTCTCGAGTTTGTACAAAAATTTCATACAAAAATAGTTGCTTATTTATTCCCAATTTTGGAAATTTTCTGGGAAATGTTTCCATTTTTCTTGTCATAAAAACCTTACCCAAACTTCAATCAATATTTAGAGAAAAAGATAGCCCAATTAATCCACCTGTTTTCAAGTTTAGCGATTTTGAACAAACTGACCTGGAATAATAACCTATAAGCTAAGATCCAGTATGATGAAGCAGTCTATATGTACTTTTTTCTACCATTTTAACTCCTTTTACAACCCTGTGACGTACATATGTTGCAGTTAAGACCCGTTTTTAGATATAACGCGTTTTCCCTAGTTAGAACTAGTTTTCACTAAATACCTTTGTTGAAACTAGAATTGACTAATGTTCAAAATTGAATATCAGTTAAAACTACTTCTTAAAAGCTAATCCCTAACCTAACCTAGTCACCTAACCTAAGTGAAGCTAAGTGTGTGGACGAAAAATTACCAATGTTTCGACACCACGACACAAGGTTAGGTTAGGTTAGGGTTGTACATGAATAAGCAGGTGTCCGGCCACAGGCCGAGCACTTAGGTTCACTTAGGTTAGAGGGTTAGGTTAGGTTAGGTTAGCTATCAAGAATTAGTTTTAACTGATATTCAATTTTGAACATTAGTTAATTCTAGTTTCAACAAAGGCATTTAGTGAAAACTAGTTCTAAATAGGGAAAATTCTCATTCTCATTATATCTAAAAACAGGTCTTAACTGTAACACATATAACTACATACTTATTATATAATTAAAATTGGACTAGTTAGTTGATTTCAGTTATGATTTGATCCAGTACAAGCTACTCACAAGATATTAATTGTACCTATCTTAAAGCATGCCCCTTATGCTAAAGGGCTCTGCTTGGCTTAAAAATAAATTTCCAATTCTTAGCTGTACAATTTCTAATTTGCTAGTTAATAATATTGTAATGTATGTAAGTTATTGTAAGTAATTGTATTATTTTTTCTTTAAAGGATTAACATCAAAAGAATTAGTACCATCATGTGAGGCTCCACCTGCACCAATTATGCTAAGACATGCTTCTGTCAAGAAAGGTCAGTACTTGTGTTTACATAAATTAATAACAGGATAATCTAAATATATAAAAAAACAAGTCCCCAACATTCACTCACTTGTTCGCTCAATAGTAATTCATCAACGCCCAGACCAACCCTGGACCTACAAAGCTGAAATTTTGCAGTGTTACATTTATTTGTACAGTGTAGAGTGCGAGGAAATTCAAAGAGTTTGCACATGGTTCTTAAAAACCTAAACCGACGCGGGCGAAGTATCCGAGATATATAGAAGGTATCCGAGACTACTTGGGTGACACATTGTCTGTCTGTCAACTATGATTTATTTAATAAATATCTTTTGACAATTAAGAAATTATTGCTCTTGTTTCAGGTACGAAATCTATTGCCATCAAAAATAAATATGCAAAAGAAAATATACATTTGAAAGTCAAACTTTTAAAATTGAGGGAAAAATGCAAAACCCTAAACCAAAAAGTACAACAAGCTGCAAAGCTGTCACAAAATAAAGCTTTTTTGAAAGCTGTTGAAGAACTGCCTGAACCTGCTGCCATTTTTACAAAAATGCAATTAAAAAAACTTCAATAAAACCTAAAGGAAGGAGATATTCTACTGAGGAAAAAATTTTGTGCCTTACAATATATAAGCAGAGTCAAAAAGCATATAAACTGTTGCAAAGACTCATGGCGTTGCCATCCAAACGGACCATACAAAAAATATTAAGTATGGTCATTATTAGACCTGGAATCAATGACTCTATCATTAAAAACCTAAAAAAGACAGTCAAAAAATTACCTGCAGAAAAGAAATTATGCACACTTATCTTTGATGAAGTGGCATTAAGTCCTGGCCTATATTATAATAAAACTTCTGATGAGATAATTGGTTTTGAAGATTTTGGTCCACACAAATCAGCCCTAATTGCTGACCATGCACTAGTTTTTATGGTTAAAGGTTTGAAAGGCAAATACAAACAGCCCATTTCTTTCACATTCTGCCAGAGTGCAACAAAGAGTTCAGATTTAAAAAAGCTGGTTCAAGAAGCAATAAACGCTGTACAAAGCACTGGTTTGACAGTTATTGCCACAGTTTGTGACCAATCGTCCACAAATAGGAATGTAATAAATAGTCTCATAAGCGACACAAAAAGAAAATATTTAGCAGAAGGGAAGGAATACAAAAGTTTAGGATTTGAATATAATGAAAATAAAATATTCCCTATATTTGACCCTCCGCACCTCCTTAAAGGTTTAAGGAATAATCTCCTTACAAAGGATTTAAGATTTGTTCAGAATGGGGTAGTCAAAATTGCCAAATGGGAACATTTGAAAATGCTACTGGATGCTGATCCAGGAGAAGACGACGTAAGATTATTGAATAAACTGACTGAAAGTCATGTTATAAAAGACAAAATTCCTAAAATGAAAGTGAAGAATGCAGCCCAAATATTCAGTCAGAGAGTGTCTGCAACAATGAGATATTTAGCCAGTAAGTATTAATAGCTTTAATTTTAGCAGTAATCATAATATTAAGAAGCTTCAAATTACATCATATTATTTTTCCGGTTTTACCAACTAGTTGGTGTGTCTAACTTTTATGTGAGTGGGTGGGACCACTTTGAAAAAAATAAAAAATGTTTAGTCAGTTATCAATATTATAATATGAACTATTGTATTTATACAAATACTATGCCACCCCCTCTGGGTTTGCACCAATCTATTTGCAAAATTATCATAAACGATATACTTAAACCCTGAATAAAATTTGTTCAGAAAAGAAGAAAATCGTGTACAGACAGATCAGATCTAACAGAGAGCAAATTTAACTTAGTTTAAAATTTACATTGCTTTGCAACCACAATCACAATAACTAACTTGTGATCATTGTTTATTTCTTTTCAGATCATGATATTCTTCCTAGAGAGTGCCTCGATACAGCAGACTTTTTACTTCTGATGGACAAACTTTTTGACTCATTCAACGGTCACAGCTACCAGAACTCCGAAAAAATATACAAGAGTGCGCTAAAAAGGAACTCGCCTCATTTTAAACTGTGGAATGACTCACTGCCCATATTAAGGTCAATGCAGTTTAAAATTGAGAAAAAGTTAAGAGATGGGACTACTTCAACAAAATATGAACAAGTCCCATCTCTTAAAAATTGGATTTCGAACATTAATGTGTATAAAGAAATGTTTAAATATTTAAATGAAACACATGGAGTAAGTAGTCTGTTGACAAGAAATATAAACCAGGATCCATTAGAAAATTTTTTCTGCAATATAAGGAGCAATGGTGTGCGTAACACGTCTCCAACTTGCTCGCAGTTTATAGGTGCATTTAAAACATTGCTCATTAATAATTTAACTTCACCACATTCAGTTGGAGCAAACTGCGAGCAAGATGACAATAAGGCATTGTTTAAACCTTTAAAAACATTGCTAAATTATAAAGAAAAAAGAGGAAGCCAACAACCGACTGATATTGTTAATGTGGATTCCGTAATAAATTGTTTCATGCAAACATCTGAAACAGAATTAATTAATAATAACACTACCAGTAAAGAGGCAAAAAAATATGTTACTGGCTATATAATAAAAAAAACTATTCAAAAAATTTGTAAAAAATGCCATACTTGCCGAATGCATTTAGTAAGCACAGTGCCTCCGAGTAATAAAGATTATATTCTACAAAGAGATATAACAAAAAGATCACTAAATTATCCGTCGGAGGCATTGTGCCAGTTTGTAGATGATGTTTGCATTATAATCCAAACACGACTAAATGAAGAACCACAGCAGAAATGTTTAAAAGGTACAATAAAGGAAATTGCAAATGTATTTTGTGATTTGTCACCATTCTCCTGTGTAACTCATAAAAGAGATGTACAAAATTTTGTAATGGATACAATAATCAATATTATTATAGGTAGCTGGTGCACTAATGTCAACAGATTACTGAAAGGCAAAACAAATATCTGTAAAAATAATGCAACAAAAATACAAGCATTAAATTATTATATTAAACATAATAGAAAGAAATAAACTTTTCATAAAATATATTTAATTTCGTTTCATTTATAGGTATCTAAGAATCACTTTTTAACATTTTGCATTGGAAGATATCGTTATAGAATCTAGTTTAATTTATTTATAAATATATTTTGTTGCATTGATTTCATTTTGATTTGTAGTTTGTTATATAATTTGTGGATTAGGCAAATCTTGTGTATGTTTCTATTCAAAAGTTACTTATTATAGTATTATAATATCTGTGCTTATTATAACAAGACTTGACTATCGTGTTGTTAACATGGTATGCCTAGTCTTATTATAAAGGTAACCTTCGAACACAATACACGAATAAAAATTTCCATCCACAAATAAATAACGAATTATATTAATCAATATGCAATCAAATACCTACCAACAATTTGAACATGATAAGCGCCATCTAGCGACGAGTACGCAATGGGCGACATTATATATTAAAAGACAATTGTCTTAAAAATATAAAATGTGTTTATGCAAAATGGCTGATCCTTATTTTTATTTAGCTTCATCATCTAGTAATATTGCGTTTGCTTCCATTTCTCACGTTCCATTTAACACATTCAATAATATACTTAAACAAAACAGTATCTTATTCCATTTCAGCTAAATCCAAAGGTTGCAAAAAGGTTGTGAGAGACCACAACCAACTAAAGATAAGCATTTTAAAGCTGAAACGCAAATGCAAAACACTTCAACAAAAACTCCAAGCTGCTGCTAAGCTTGTGCAAAATGATAAGTTTTTGAAGTTATTACAAAAAATACCTGAACATGCAGAGTTATTTACAAGCATGCAATTAAAACAAGGTTCTGAGATGCCACAAGGAAGAAGATATTCTATGAAAGAAAAAATATGTGTCTGACAATTTTTAAACCAAGTCAGAAGGCATGTTAAATATTACAACGCCTGTTTTGTTTACCATCAAAAAGGTGTATTCTAAAAACATTGAACAACATTTATTTGCCTCCTGGAACCGATTATGAGGTTATAAATCATATTAGGAAAATGGTAAAACAATTACCGGAACAACACAAAGTGTGCACAGTTATTTTTGATGAACTGTCTCTTACACC
>DWPF01000412.1:0-11440 GCA_018251575.1 Cecropterus bathyllus | reverse complement strand
ATAACGGTTGCAAAGTGAACTTAAAACGAAGGTAGAACTACAGCGGATATCTACAGTACAGGTACTATATACTATATAGTATCTACGAAAGTTTCATCCTAGAAGTTGATATTTGCCTTAAACTGTTCAATGCCATTAGAACGGTCACGAATAATTTATATTTTGAATGGCGTTCGGTATCTACAATTTTGTGTAGTCATCGTTATAAATCTTGTTGGCCTAGCTGCCATCTTGGAAACTGTTATCTCGAACCGCTTACAAGAAACTTCGCTTATTTTACGTTTTACATAATATACCTATTTATTGGAAAAATATATTTTCATGATGTACAAGCTCTATTGCAGAATTAAGAATTGTATTTGTAAAAAACTGTATTCACTGTATTATTACGTCGTCAACCCATTATTATCCCACTGCTGGGCCTGGACCTCCTTTCAGAATTAGAGTTTTATGCCATAGTCCACCGCGCAAGCCAAGTGCGAATTGGTAGACTTCACACGACCTTGTGATTATTTTCTTTAGGCATTCTCGGGTAGGTAGGTTACCACACGATGTTTTCCTTCGCCGTAAGGCAGTGATAATTATTATTATTATCTAATAAGCAAATAATTTTAGAAAAATCAGTGGTAGCCTGGATTCGAACCTCGGATCTCCGATTTAGAGGCCGAGTTACAACCATAATCACTGCTCATATAAGTATAAGCACATAATTTTTTCCAAAATATTCAGAATTGCTTTGAAAATCAATGACGAAAAATGTATAATACCTCAACTGAGTTAATTTTTAAAGAAGCACACTTTAATGAACTGTTTCCAATATTCAAAAATCTTGATTATAGTGATCAATACTTGCGTACCAAAGCCCTCGAATCTTCACATACAGATCATTAGTCTTGTAATAAGTGAAAACAACGACAGTACTTCAAAAGCCTCATAAGTTCAAACAAGCGTTAAAAATATCAATAGCTTTGAAATGACTATCAATTTGGAAAAATCAATCACGTGTTACTGATGAAGTGGATAGATTGAATCGTTATTAAGAGTGGTTTAATTCAGAAAGCGTAAAAACGGTATCAATGTATGGTATCAATGTAAATGAATGTAAAGATAGGCCATGCGACGTTTTTGCACACTGTACCAATACGGTAGGAAGTTTTCAATGCTCGTGTTTCCCGGGTTACGAAGGCGATGGATTCAGTTGCAGAGGTATTCATTGTTTCATTGTATTGTTTCATGTTTGATTGCCTAATCTAGTACATATTTACTAAATTGCGTTATTTAAATTATATAGATATAAATGAGTGCGAAGATCCAGCGATAGCTGCACGATGTGTTCAAAACGCTGAGTGTTGCAATCTTCCTGCCCATTTTATTTGCAAGTGCAATCGAGGCTTCGAGGGCGATGGCGAAGAAGAATGCAGAGGTATATAAAGTCGTTTCTTTAAACAAATCATTGTATTGTAAAAAAGCTTTATCCATTACGTCACGTGAGAATTGGGACAAAATACAATCCGTTGTTTTTCATGCAATTGAAAATTTTAAACTTAATTCAAGTTCTGATTGATTAGTAAAATACGTTGTTTTAGATATTGACGAGTGCCGAAGACCTGGCGCTTGCGGAGTTAATGCCATTTGCCAGAACTATCCTGGAAACTATACGTGTGCGTGTCAAGCCGGCTATACAGGAAATCCCTTCGATGGCGTAAGTATCATTTACAATCCAACGAATACATTTATTCGCATTATAAGTGACGTAGTTAATCTGTCGTTGCCTTTCACTTTAATCTTTCAATTATGGATTGAAATAATGTTTTTAGTGTGTGGACGTCGATGAATGTGCTAACGGTGAGGCGTGTGGACCAGGCGCAACTTGTCGTAATTTAGCTGGTGGCTACGAGTGCAGTTGTCCACCAGGCTACGAAGGCGACCCTCGTGTAGGCTGCCTGGATCACAACGAGTGCTCGCGAGTTTCGTGTGGCCGTGGTGCTGTTTGCGAAAATCTTCCTGGAGGACACCGCTGTGTCTGTTCTCCAGGTTTTACAGGCGACCCTAACTACGACTGTCTTGGTAAACATTTTAGCTGTTGCAATGGTTTATTCGCTCACTTTTAACTAAACCTGCTTTCTGTGGTCTAACGCTTCATGATTAATAACTTTTAATCACACAGTGGCGTGTATTCTCGCTGAATACTACCGCACGTGGATGCGCGGTAGCTTCACGCTTTTATTAATTCACCCTAACAGTATTTTTTAAATACTTGTATTTTGCAGCGAGATTGTCTTCGGGGCTCTTCTGCGGTCTTTTGTTCACTTCGTTAATTCAAATGTCGATATTCTTGAATTTAAGCGCATATACGTGACCATGTGCGTTTTTTTTCTGTCTTTTCTTTTTTCCTCTTATTTTTCATATATCATCGTTTCTTCAGCAACTTTTCTCAATTTTATGTGCGCCAGTATCTTCCTCTTCGTAGTGGCTGTTGGAGTATCTACTACGTGCGTATGTGCTTATATATTTAAAAGTTAGCAATTATAATAAGATGTGAGTTGTTTGTTATACCAGACGTGGATGAATGTAAGAGTAGCGAGCCAGTTTGCGGTGAGCACGCTGTATGCACCAATACAGTGGGCAGCTTCATTTGCACCTGTGAACCCGAATACACGGGAGATGCAAGTGTTACCGGCGGCTGCCACGATATAGACGAGTGTGAATTACTCGAGCGGCCCTGCGGATCGCATGCCATTTGCGAGAATGCTGCTCCAGGATATAACTGTATTTGCCCTCAAGGATATAGAGCTAAACCGGACCCTCAGATAGCTTGTGAACAGGTACATAACTTTCGCTACTATTAATAAAACTATGCATTTTACAATTGTTACTAAATATTTTTTTATTACAGATGGATGTGAAAACGTTATGTAAATCAAATTTCGATTGCACAAATAATGCGGAATGTATCGATGAACAGTGCTTTTGTAAGCAAGGATTTGATGCCAAAGGGTCTGTATGCAATGACATTGACGAATGCAGTATAAGTTCAAAATGTGGGGATAACGCTATATGTGTTAATGCACCGGGAAGTTTTACTTGTGAATGTATACATGGATTTATCGGGTCACCACCAGAAGTTCCATGTAGAGCACCGTGTGAAGATGTTAAATGTGGTGAACATTCTTACTGCAAACCTGATGGTACCGATGCGTATTGCGTATGTGACGAGGGTTGGACGTTTGATCCAAATGATATAGCTGCCGGATGCATTGATATTGATGAATGTGATACTGCTTTAGGACAAGTTGGGCGTTGCGGTCCAAATGCTCGTTGCAGCAACACATTAGGTAGTTTTACATGCCAGTGCCCTGATGGATACACAGGAGATGCTTTTAAACAATGTCTGGATATAGACGAATGTCAGGCTGATAATACTTGTGGAGTTGGAGCCGAATGCATTAACCATGAGGGTTCATTTGCCTGCAAATGTCCCGAAGGAACAATTCCAGATCCAGACGCCAGAGTAAGATGTTCAGAAATACTAACTTGCAAATCAGATAATGATTGTCCTGGAAATGCTTTATGTGATCCCCATGCAAAATGTGTTTGTCCAGAACCAAACGTCGGTAATGAATGTCGCCGTAAGTAAAATTTCGTATTATTAAAAATAGTTTTTCTTGTCTTTAAAGTGTTAAAATATTACTAATTCATTGATATCACTTATTGAATAAATTTTATCGATTTTATTTTGTTGCAGATCCATGTGAAACACTACAGTGTGGAAGTAATTCTGAATGTCTACTAAATGAGCAAATAGCCCAATGTCTTTGTAAAAGTGGATTTACTGGGGACCCGAAATCTCCTAGTGGCTGCCAGGATATCAATGAATGCGATGCAAACCCTTGTGCTCTAGGAGCTGTATGTAAAAATCTACCAGGACAATTTCAATGCGAATGTCCAGGAAGTTTCACCGGAGACCCATATATTGATGGATGTGTTGGGAGTAAGAAACCAAATGAATGCAGTAACATTAATCCATGTCCACAAGGTGAACAATGCATTCCCCATGACGGTGAAAACGTTTGTATCTGTTCTCAAGGATTTGCACGCAATATCGAAACTGGTTTATGTGAAGACATAAATGAGTGTACACAGCATGGGCGAACTCCTTGCGGCTTGAATGCTATCTGCAAAAATTTACCTGGCAGTTATGAATGTAAATGTCCAACGGATTACGGAGGCAATCCATACCATCTTTGTGAAATATGCAGTGACATAAATTGTCAGTGCCAACCACCATACAAAGTAGTTGATGGAAACTGTGTACTTGCCGGCTGCGGTAAAGATAAAAAATGTGAAAAAGGAGCTGAATGTATAATGATATCCGATGGAGTGAGTTACTGTGCTTGTCCAGCTGGCTACTCACATACTGCTGATGGCACATGTGAAGATATTAATGAGTGTGTTTCTGGACAACCAGCTTGTGGTTTTGGCGCTGAATGTATTAATACACCTGGATCATTTACTTGTAAATGCCCACCTGGCTACGGCCAAGATCCGATTTCTGGACAATGTAGTTTAAATCAAAAACGTTGTATAAGCGATTCAGATTGTTTTGCAAACGAAAAATGTATACAACCAGGTAAATGCGTATGCCCACCTCCATTCTATTTAGACGTTACAGATGGACAAAAATGTAAAAGTCCTTGCGAAAGGTTCGTTTGTGGAATAAATGCTAAATGTACTCCAAGTGATCCACCCAAATGTATGTGCATGCCTGGATACGAGGGAGACGCCTATACGGGTTGCACTAACAGAAACGAATGCCACAGTGCTCCTTGTGCGTATGGAGCCATATGTCACGATCAAAAAGGCGGCTATCAGTGCGTGTGCCCTCAAAACATGGTCGGCGATCCTTATAAAGGCGGCTGTAAGTATAAACATCTTTTTTTGTTTTAAAAACGCCTTGTTATGATTTTGTTATACTTACATTTCATGTGTTTCAGGTACTGTTGAAGAAGGACCATCCCAAAAACAATTGTGTAATCAAGACAGTGACTGCCCCAACAATCTTGCGTGTTTAAACCGTGCATGTGTCTCTCCATGTTCTACTGTGTTATGTGGACTTAACGCTTTTTGTGAAGTTGATAATCATGCTGCATGGTGTCGCTGCAATCCTGGATATACAAAGCCGGAAGGAGGAAAGTGCATTTCGGGTAAGAATTTTTGGGTTATTTAAATTTTAGCGTAAATTTAAAATCGTCTAATTTTAAAAAAAGATACTTAAATATATTATTACCAAACAAAAAGTCCGACTGCTTAAATTGAAAAGAAAAAAATAAGTCCTTAAATGATGAAATATATTGTACATATTTGTTTTATACAACGAATATCAAGATATATTTTTGTAATGGTCTATTTACTACCTTTAATTCGATAATTGGATTGGATATATCATGATAATAAAAAAGTCTTTCCGTTCCACCCTTTATTTCCTATTTACAGGCAATGTAAAAAATATATTTATGTAAACTAAGACGATTTATACATATAAACATACATATACACACTCTAAAAACATTACAATTCTTCTGACGCAGTCGGGTGAAACAAGAGTAAAATAAATATATTGATTTATTGTTTAAGGCTGTGACAATTACTCATGCGCTCCGGCTGCTCAATGCATAATATCGAAAAATGGACCAACTTGTGTTTGCCCTGAAGGAATGGTAGGAAATCCTTTCCCTGGTGGGGCGTGCCGACGAGATGTTTGTGGACCTGGTTTGCCTTGTGAAAACCCACTAACATGCATAGCAGGCCGATGCCGCCAACGCTGCGAGGGTGTAGTTTGTGGTATCGGTGCATCATGCGACGAAAACAGCGGTCGCTGTGTTTGTAACTCATTTTTCGTTGGAAACCCCGATTTGTTATGTATGCCACGTAAGTATACGAAAACTTTTTAAGTGTAATAATTATGTTATTAGCTAGTACAAGAATTACATAACTTGGTTCATTTTTTGCGAGATTTTAAACTCATTATATTAATTTCAAGGGATTTGATGTACCATTACCTGGTAAATCTAATAATGTTGCCTTTGTTACAGCTGTTGCTCCTCCAACCTGTGAACCTGGATGCGGTCAAAACGCGCACTGCATTTATGGCCAAATTAATACCTGTAAATGTGACAAAGGCTACACTGGAAATCCATACTCCAAATGTTTACCACGTAGACAAATTACTTGCGCTACAACGTCCTGTGGAGTTAACGCTGTTTGTCAACAAACTAAATCACATGTAGAATGCCTATGTCCTCCAGGATACATCGGAAATCCAAATTTACAGTGCATAGATATTGATGAGTGCAGTTCAAGGCCCTGTGCTGAGAATGCAATTTGCATAAATACCCCTGGCAGTTTTAGTTGTATATGCAAAAGCCGATATGTTGGTAATCCGTATGAATTATGTACCCAAGTATCAATTGCTAAATGTACCGATGGAAATATTTGCACTTGTTCCCATAATACCACTTGTCCTGATGGATTTGTGTGTGAAAAATCCAGGTGTGTGGATACGTGTAAAACAATGATGTGTGGCCCGAAATCCGTGTGTACAGAAGGAAGATGTGTATGTCTTCCCGGCTATATTGGTAATCCCCACGATTTGTCTCAAGGTTGCAGTATTGACAATAAATGCGTCACAGATGGCAACTGTAAAGATTCCGAAATTTGTTTCCAAATAAGTAAATCAACTCGTAAATGCGTAGACTCCTGTAGTAAAATCCAGTGTGGACCTAATTCGTTATGTGTAAGTGCTAATCATCAAGCACATTGTATTTGTACTGAAGGTTACGTAGGAAAACCCAGCGATGTTAAATCGGGATGTCATTTACTACGTAAAGAGCCTAACGAAGTCGAATGTAATATAAACAGTGATTGTGCTGAATCGCAAATATGTGTTCCAGTGGATGGTTCAACTAACAAATGTCTCGATCTATGTTCCACGATAGCCTGTGGTGCCAACGAAGTTTGTAGAGTCGTAGACAATAGCGCCCGTTGTGATTGCAAAGACGATTTTCTATGGAATCCTGTTACTTCCGCATGTGAGCAACCATCTACTCCTAACTGCAAAGAAGATGTGGACTGTGATGACAATAGATCTTGTCAAAAAGATGTCCTGGGAGTCAAAAAGTGTATTGATACTTGTTCAGTTTTTACGTGTCCTCAGAACTCAAAATGTGTTACGAAAAGTCATAAAAGCCAATGTGAATGTTCTGATGGTTTTGTAGGTAATCCTAATGACCGTGATGGATGCATAGCTATCAATAAAAATCAATGTACAGATGATGCACAATGCAGAGAAAGCGAAGTGTGTAAAAACTTGGGAACATATAAAAAATGTGTACCTGCTTGTCAACAAGACATCTGCGGTCCAAATGCGTTATGTGTCACAAATAATCATGTTGCTCAATGCCAATGTCCTTCAGGTCCATTTACAGGAAACCCAAATGATCTAGAAAAGGGATGTCAATCTGTACCCTGTATATATAATATAGATTGTTTGCCACACGAGTTATGTAATCGAATGACACATAAATGTATAAATGTATGTAATGAACACTCATGTGGCGATAATGCAGTATGTATACCAGATAACCATAAAAGTACCTGCCAATGTCCAACTGGATACAACCCCGACCCTGTACCAGAAATTGGGTGTAAAAAAGTAGAACTTTGCGATCCAAATCCTTGTCATCCTACGGCTATATGTGAA
This sequence comes from Cecropterus bathyllus, assembly GCA_018251575.1. Lineage (NCBI taxonomy): Eukaryota > Metazoa > Arthropoda > Insecta > Lepidoptera > Hesperiidae > Cecropterus > Cecropterus bathyllus. The sequence goes on along the minus strand of DWPF01000412.1, from coordinate 3,681 downwards.
CCACGTCTTACATCGTATAATTGTCGATGTCCTCCAGGATACATCGGTGAACCCCAGCATGAGGGATGTAGAAAACAAAGCCAGTGCCCCAAAGGAAATTCAGATTGCCCCGAAACAGCCATTTGTGTTGAAGGGAACTGCGTTAATCCCTGTGATAATGCTTGTGGAATAAATTCATTATGTAAAATAGTAGACAGAAAAGCAATATGTTTATGCCCAGAAGGTTATGAAAGTATACAAGGCAGCAACGGATGTAAAAAGAAACTTATCGCCTGTGCAGATGAGTTAGACTGTGGTAGTGATATATGTTATAATGGGCAGTGCTTTACTGCCTGTAAAAATTCAAGCCACTGTGATGCAAATGACGTCTGTATCAAAAATTTCTGTATAACACAGTGTAGTCAGCACACACAATGCAGTATAGGACAAGCTTGCATAGGAGGTCAATGTTTGATTGGTTGTAGAAACAACCAAGATTGTCCTAGTGAAGAAGCGTGTGTTAATAACAAATGTATAAATCCTTGTCTGGCAACTAGAACCTGTGGACCAAATGCCATTTGTTCCCGAAAAAACCATAATACTGAATGTGAATGTCCACTTGGGTTTGAAGGCACACCAACTGCTCAACAAGGTTGCGTCAGAAAACCATCTTCATGTATAAGAACAGCGGAATGCCCACCCGATCACATGTGTATTGGTTTCTTGTGTCAAGTACCATGTAAAGATAATACCGGATGTGCAATAGGCGAAACCTGTAGTGATAATAAATGCCACAAAATATGTCACTCTAGCAGTAATTGTCTTCACGGGGAACATTGTAGCTTAGGAATATGTATACCTGGTTGCAAATCTGATTCGGATTGTCTCAACAATCAGCAATGTAATTCCAGTGTATGCAACTGCTTACCTGGATTCGAATTAATAAATGATGAGTGCAATGACATAGATGAATGCCTCTTCAACCCATGTCACCCATCTGCACAATGTATAAATTCGCTAGGGTCATTTAAATGCATTTGTCCTACTGGAGCTGTCGGTGACCCCTATAAAACTGGATGTTTGCTTCCTAATCAGTGCAGGCGAGACGTTCAATGCGAAGATTCCCTTGCATGTATAAGAGGAAAATGTTCCAATCCTTGTCAATCAAATGCATGCGGTCTAAATGCGATTTGTACTGTTACTAAACACAGAGTTACATGCGCCTGTGAAAAGGGTTATCTTGGGAATCCGTTCGATAAAAAAATTGGCTGCTTTAAGGTGGAATGTATTGAAGATACGGACTGTGAAAGTGATAAATACTGCAATAGTCGAATTAACAAATGCACAGGTATGAACGTTATATTTTTATAAATTACTTTATTTTTGTGTCATAATTGATACCGCAAGCTCATTCAAATCTTTTTTACAGATAAATGCGACGATTCTGTTTGCCACGGTGGTAATTGCAAGATTGAAAATCACAAGGAATCTTGCACTTGTCCAATAGGATTCGAGCTAGTTAATAATCAATGTGAAGATGTAAATGAATGTTTAAAACATTCGTGCCCACTTAATGCTAAATGTACAAATACTCCTGGTTCATTTTCGTGTAATTGCGTGAATGGAACAATTTTAGATTCAAATACAGGAAATTGTAGAATGCCTGGAGAATGTTTTTCGGACAGTGATTGTTCTCAGAAGACGAAATGCTATGAAAACCGTTGTATAAACCCATGTTCTGACTCACCTTGCGGTGAAAATGCAGTATGTGTTGTCGATAATCATGATCCTGTCTGCGAATGCTCTCCAGACAGTCAGGGTGACCCTTATAAGAAATGTATTAAATATGAGTGCACAAAAGACACTGATTGTCCGTCAGAAGAGGCATGTGTTAATAATAAATGTAAAGATTCGTGCAGCATTCCTCGTGCTTGCGGAAGAAATGCTAACTGCTTATCCAGAAATCATGTTGGACATTGTTCTTGTTCATCGGGATATACCGGAGACCCAGTGCTTGGATGTGTGCCACTTCAGTATTGCACAGATGATAGCAGATGTTCGTCTGGTACTAAATGCGTAGATAATTTATGTGTCAGTAAGTAACGTTACTTTCTTTGTGAATCTGTAGATAATAATTTTCCATTAGAGATAAGGGAAGAAGTACAGCTTAGACATACAATGTGCCAATAAGTGAATATGAATTATTATTTCACGTCTTTAACATAAATTTATTTGTTTTTTCTTTGACTTATTTATTGGAAGATTGAAAATAAGCTTATAACTTATATGACTTATTTTTCATGTTTTTTAGATTTATGTAAAAATTCAAGAGAATGTTTAAGTGATCAAATATGTATTCAAGATACGTGTAGGCTAACATGCAATTCCAATGATACTTGTCCAGATTCATATTTTTGTTCGAATAGAATATGCATAAAAGAATTTCAGTGCAATACGAACGAGGACTGTTTAGATGACGAAGAATGTTCGACTGGAAAAAATGGAATCCCACAATGTATTAAACTCTGTGATTATCACCCATGTGGCCGAAATGCAGTTTGTATTAGTAAATCTCATAAACCAATATGCTCATGAAAGGTGGGTTTCTTTGGAGATCCGTTACGGGGCTGAAAAAAGAAGGAATGTGAAAAAGATGATGACTGTACTGAGGACAAATTTTGTGACCAGAATATGTGCAAAATAGCATGTTTAGCCCAAAATGATTGTGGTGATAATACAATTTGTTCATCTGAAAAGCATAAACATGTATGCTATTGTCAACCTGGTTATACTGGGGACCCGAAAACAGGGTGCAAAGAAATAAACTGGTGTGAGAGCAACCCTTGTGGAAATGGAGCTGAATGTAAAAATATCAGAAACAAAGCTATCTGCGTATGTCCACCAGAAACTGTAGGAAATCCATACGACGAAGGATGTCATAAAGCTCCAGAATGTAGATTTAATAGAGATTGTCCAGCTGTAGCACGTTGTACTGTAATTGATGGTGTAAGAAAGTGCACAGGTAACTATAACAATCATAAATTAAACATACATTTGGAAAACATTTATAAGATTTTTTTAAAATAATTTAGAAAATGTGATTGGTTTTTATATGATTTACTCATATTTGAATTTAAGTAATTTAAACTGACCTTCTTTTTAGATGCGTGCGAAAATTATAAATGTGGACCTAACGCTGAATGTGTAGCGGCAAGGCATTCTGGTCAATGTAAATGTAAATCTGGATACGTTGGTAATGCTATGAGTGAAAAAGGGTGTCGTCTACGAGAAGTGACGTGTAAAAGCAAAACAGATTGCCAAGAAGAACAATATTGTCGCAAAGGAATATGTCAAGGTAAAAAAAATACCTATTTTCATTATTTTTAGGACGGCAGTTTTTATGAGTTAACTGATTATAAATAATTAATCATTTTAGGATTGTGTCTTGTCGACGAAGAATGTGATTCTAAGGAAAAATGTATTAACGGCCAGTGTACAGATCCTTGTGAGTTAGAAAAGGCGTGTGGATTGAATGCATTATGTAAATCAGAAAATCACGTTGTGATATGTAGCTGCCCTTATAGCTTTACTGGAAATCAGGACGTAGAGTGTGTAAGAAGTAAGTATTTACGAGCTTTTATCAGATACATTCGATATGGTTTGCAATCTTTTGATCATTAATAAACACTTAATGTTTTTTAT
>DWPF01000411.1:0-11441 GCA_018251575.1 Cecropterus bathyllus | reverse complement strand
CGATTAAAATTTCCCTGAGTTCATGGCAAATATATTTTTTTTTATAAAAATACGCTCCATGCCTATTTCACTTTAATTTATATGGCATTACAACGTTTGCCGGGTCAGCTTGTAATTGTATAAAATTTGGTATACATATACTCTAATAGTGTTGTCCCTATTTAAATTATCCATATCATAACCAAATTACGCTCATACCAAGAATACACTGTACGACTCCTTAGCAGTAACGATAAAACGTTTCGCAGATTCTCTATTGCATGTGGTAAATAAGTTTGAGTGGATTAATGATGGTAATGAGCCTCGCCGTGTAACGGGTCACGTATGTACCATAACTTTCTCTGTAACAGTATTACGTCAGACGTGAAAACAGTAACTGAGCGACGTGACCGCAATAGCAACTATCAATTGTCTTATGTTTTATTACACACAATCCTACGATATTTTTCCAGGAACACTGATTTATTTTCTATAATATTCCGTTGTATCTACGAAACGATAGGGCCCGATCACGTAATTAAATTTTGCAATAGCTGCGCAAAGATGCAGCGCCTTGGCAATAATAAACCCAAGTCGATTAAAGTAAACGGACGCTGTAAACAAGTTTCAAGAGCTTTTAGCAATATCATTTTGAACACGTCCATTCGTGCTCCTTCCATCTGACACATACGAATGGACACTTTCAAGTGGAAAAGTTAAAGGCACGTTCTGGTAACGTACTAGCTAGCCTTATTAATGCTGTAAGCGAAATAACAACTTTTACCATTTTTATTCAAACTTACTGCTACAGTTAAGGCACGTGACTAGCTGAAAATAAATCTCTTATAACGTGACTATCTTTAAGGTGGCAGAACTATTTGTAGTTCGACTCCGGCACCTTCACAGCCACACCTATTTCTGCTGTGTTCTGGTGTGAAGAGTGTGGTATGGCGCTCCAACTTAGTCCTCAGGTGTAAAAAGGCACCTGTGGCTTACCTCACATAAGATTCTGAAAGATTACTTGGGGTTGATTACAGATGTCCATGGGCGGCAGTGGCCACTTTTTCCCTTACTTTTGCTCCTTCCATATTACATACAAAAAAAAAAGAAAAAAATATACATTACAACTATAATTAGTACGCTCCAATTAGTATTAATTAAATATCATCTTTGACAAAACTGTCCGATGTGATCGACGTGAAGAGGGTTTCAAGTTCTATAGCTTTGCAGAAATCTTTAAATTGAAAGTTACTCTAGATATAAAATTAAATTAAGATAATATTTTGAACGTAGAGATTAACTTGATCTTTGTGGAATCTCGTTAAAATTCTCAACGATTTCAAGTTTCTCTAGTTAGCCTGTATGGGCAGAGTATAATTTTTCATACTAAGTACCATATTCCGGTAAGCATATAAACATAGAAAAGACCGACAAACTGCGAATTAGACACGCGCACTGATTGTTCCATACCATTATCTATAAAAACGGTAAAAAAAACGTTTGTTGTATGGACACCCCCCTTAAATCTTTATTTTATTCTGAATTTCTTGTTGTACAGAAATACATCGTCGACGAAAATTTCAACTGTTTAGCTATCACGGTTCATGAGATACAGCCTGGTAGCAGACAGACGGACAGCAGATTCTTAGTAATAAAGTCCCGTTTTTTACCCTTTACGGATCGTAAAAAAAATGTTATTCTGAAATCACAGACAAAATCTCCCATTTTATTCGTTCATGTAGATATATAAATATCGCTTAATCTTGGCCAAAACTGAAATAGTCTAGTGGGCATGCAATGTTACGACATTGATGTTAGATACGGTTCCAGGTATTGCCAGCAATTTTTATTATGCCATCGATCTACTTGGCAGGTTGCCGGTGTTCCATTTGCCTATTTTTGGCTCCTATTTTAATGTATACTCGTTTTTATAATAAATATTGTCTGCAACCCGTTTTATATTCAACTGTTTAAATGACTACCTTTAACTGGGAGAAGACTGGAGTATATTTCGCCATATTACTCCAATGCGAACTGGTTACGGAAGTACGGGATAGTAGCTAGTAGTCAGATTTTCGCGTTAGTCTTCCATATTAATTGATTACGGCTATACTATACACGTAAATAAAAAAAAAACGCACCTGTCAAAATATTGTACATTATCGTTTAAAAAATATGGCACGTTCGTGTAAAAATTAGACAACATACGAGAATATATTACATAAAATTAGTAATTATATAAGGTTAATTCTGCGCATGAGTAGCGTGTTAAGTCTCCCTTCGTTATGGATATAGCAATGGGATGTAATGAGTTATAAAGTGCCAGTGTAAAAAACCCGTTCCAATAATAACTTATTAAGTTACATACAATATAAAACAATCCAGAAACATATAGAAGAATAAAAAATGGTAAGTGAACATTATCGTTCAAGGGGCACATGGTAAGCAACTTCATATACTTCATGCTACTCGCAAGGAATCCTATCCTTGGGGTAGCAACGCAATTGTGATCACCTAATATAAGAGTAAGCCGGCATACACCTGTCCTCCGAAACTTGGGAACTACTGCACATATATAGAGGGTTAGTAATAATGCTTATGAAGTTGCTTACAGATGTCCATGGACGGCGGGAACAACATCAGGTGGACTGCATGCTCGTTTGCTATTTCAATCAGATAAAAAATGACGTGGAAGTCAATTTTAACTACTAATCGTATCGAAATGAAACTTTATAATGTATGGAGTTTAAACAATACGATAATTTGGTACCTTTGAGCTAATATGATGATGATGTCAGGAGGTGGAAGGTGGGAACCCCTCGTGTTTGTATTCATATAATTCATTTTGTCAAGTTCAAAATGTTGAGCTTTGTACTGAAAGTGTGATGATGGAGCCAGAAAATGGACATTGTAACTGTTTAGTGGCTATTAGTATACCTCTTGAGCTTGGGCTCAAATGATTCGTTTTGAATAAGAGGGATTCAACTTTCTACCAATGGTCTGCTGAAGCAGTATTTGTATTTGCAAATTTGTTGTTGCAATTAAAAGAATTACAGTGTACTAAAAAGCACCAAGGCTAGCACGTAGTGGTAAAGTAAACTTAAACATAAAATATACGTTATATAAAATTAGGATATTGGTAAATTTCAAACATACTTATGTAGTAACCATTGCAAATCTTTATGACTATACTTAGATTAGTATAACACTTTATGTGCGAAATTTAATAGGGACATTCTCCACCTCTCCTTCGCTAGTATGTCTTTATGTAAGCCGCGTAATAAGAGTCAGGGCACAAAGAAGATCACAATAGCTCTTGGCATGCAGAATGGGGCATGACTCAGACATTATTTTACTATCAGTCAAGATGACAGTTGTATTTTTCGCGGCTAGCGGCCGACGCACAGGCGCCGGCTCCACGTCATTTATCATCGACTCCGCCACCGTGTCCAAACCCTTAGTTATTTATGAATACGCGGCTAGAAAAGTAAAGAGTCATTTATATCAGCTACTCATAAAATCTTACTCATGTTTCCTTAAAGGATCACCAACCGGGGAACGGAAACTGTATAAATGTATGAAAGTGCAGTCGAATGCGCTATGATATTTCTGTTATTAGCCTTAAGTATATCGAAGATAAACTCTGTATTATATAAAATGTACGTTTAAATGATTCTTTACACTAGTGCAATATATTCGCTACGATTATCTGATCACGAGCAGATATTTGTTGTCTTCACAATAACAATCCGAAATTAACGGGTTCATTGTTCATCAACGATCTTACAATAAAGGTGGTGAAATATCTATTCCGATGTACCGACAGTAGTCAATACCGACGTATACTAAGATATAGCCTATCTGTAGTACATTGTAGTAAATTGGCAACGCACGGCGGCGGCGATGCAGCCGGAAGCCGGCGTCAGCAGCACGTGCGCCGCGTCGCACTCCACTCCACGTTTATTATCGAGTGATTGCCCGCCTGCGTGATCCGACTTACCAACTATCTTTCCGAAACGATACCACGTCTCCCGACACGAGGATTAGTTTTTTTATTTCCTTTTTATAGTCAGTCGCGCGATTACAACGCGGAGCCTCGTAAGCTCGGGATGAATCCGATAGGATCAGTAATTTATATTTTAGTCGCCGACTTGTGACAGGTCTGAAAAGCCCCGAAATATCATAATCTACTTACGACGTTACGAAGCAAATATGAGTTTACGAGAGAGCGCGGGCATGCAGAGTTTCGTCGACACTTTGACAGTTAGTAGGGACAAGTCTGAAATATCGGCGTACGCGGCTTAATCGCTCAGCGTGCGATATTGGTGTTACATCATGTTGTCAGCGAAGAGAAAAATTGCTGCGCTCCGTCCGCGCCGCCCGGCGCCCGCCCCGCGCCGCCCGCCTCGTCGACAGCGCGTTTATATTACGGATTTATTGTACTTATACGAACGCGCATTTATCTATTTTGAAACTAAAGTACAGCTTCGATAGCCTATTTGTGTTAGCAAGACGTAAACAGTTTCCATGTATTTACAAAATACATCAAAGTACGTAAATACCACACAAAAAGTATTATAACGATAATAACACTGACGGTGATATTTACACCAAAAAAAGGTTCACTCACTGTTACCATTAAAACAATTTTGTGTGCCTCTATTTATTTTCATTTTCTTATACGTTAGGTACTTGTATTCGATTTGAGGACCATAACCGTCTCATTTATACAATGAAAAATTTCCATGGCTTTAAAGGAAATTTTGTTTTATTCGTTTCTCTCCTCGTTTGTTTAACAGCAATCTCGTACTGCGAAAGTATTAAATTGTAGTATTAAAATGATATTGAGCGAATTTAATATCGACCAATTCAGATCTCAAATGTAAATAGTTCTAAATTACCGCTGCTGTAAATTGCTGTGGAGAGGGGTCAATCCTGGCTGTGAGGAGTAGTTGTCCATTGAACGGCGGCGCGGGGCCGCCGGCCACGCCGCAGCCGTCGGGGGCTTGTTCTTCTTGCAGCACAATTAGTTTGAGTTGCCGCCAGCGCCGGCTCCGCACTGAATCTTCGTTAAGATTTATTTCTGCAGCACCATCTTGCATTAACTATCCTACCGATAAATACGACTTATGTATAATACTTATGAACGAAATGATACTGCTGTAAATATTACACTGTTGAAACCTATGTTTAGTTCTAAAACATGTACAGTTTCCGTAACAGCACTTCTGTATATTCCGCACTGACTAGTTTTGAAATTTATTTTATTGTAAGTAATCGGTTGATTAATTTCAGAAGCTTACGCTTTTAAACATACCTATCAGTATTATAATTATGTATGTACATGTTTTGTTACTAATCTCTGATATGATTTGCGGAGCGCGCTCCTACCGAGCGGTTCGAGTTCCGTTCGTTGTTTGTGTTGCCACGCTAGACGACTACTCATGCTAAGGACTCATTTTTACTAGTGTAATCATCATAATTATGAATTTTTTACAGGGTGCCAGTTTAATTGTTTAAATTGTCTTAATATGTATATTATCTGAGGTGGTCAGATTGCCCGTGCGGCAGTTTGGCCACCTGGCCAGTTGTGACATTATTCCTTCTGTGAAAGGGGCTACGTTCTCGAACCAAATTTTTGTACAGTAAACCGTAACGTCCATCGTTTGTAATATATTCATTACAATGAGTGTCGTTTTGTTGTAGTCGTTTTGAGGTCATTAAACCTTCTTATGACAACCTGACCTTTCCGCCATGTCTTGTATGCAGAGCTGCATGCATTTGCCTGCTTTTTGTTAAGTTTTATTTTTTAATTTTTAAATTTAGTTTAGTTAATATACCTACTGTAAAAAGTATCAATAATGTACAGTTTGTCTCTTTCCTATTGTACATACCAAAATGTATAATACCATAAATATATTATTTCCAATTTTATTTCTTGCACAGTCTTATATTGGCTACAATACGCAAGTAAGTAAGTAAGCTAGCACGAATGATGCCTTTGCGTGGGAGCTGACGAAGTGAGTGGACTTTTCGTAATCTAGTATCTTTGTATCTTCCTTCTCTTGTTTTAGTTTGGCTTCATGAATGTGAGGACGACGAACGAACGTAATTTTTTGCTACAATGAAATAAAATAAAATATAGATTTATCATTTGGCGAATAAACAATATGAAAGTGGATGATGATTAGATTATTATTTTTTCAATTGTTTCAATTATTTATTAGCCATCAGTACGTTATGTGTTTATATTTGAGTTGTGTTATTTTTTATTTGTCCCCGCTGACCTCTGACCCGTGTATGTGTAGCGGGACAGGTACCGACTGCGCGTGCGCGCCTCCGACAGAGGCGCCCCGCCCTCCTCCGCAGACGTGGACGTTGAATTAGACGTGGTAGACAGGAACAATAAGCCCCCCATCTGGGACATGACCACGTATGGCCCCGTTCACATCAAAGAGAATGTCACAGTGGGTACCGTAGTGACCAGTGTGAAAGCCAGATTGGTATAAGACGCAGCGGGGCCCCGGGCCCGCCGCTCCTCTACTCCCTAACACTACTAACGACGTGGTTTTGTCTGTTTCCAACGAATCTTTCCCCGATAGCGAGAAACGTACAAGCTGGAGGCTATGGCTCAAGACAAGGGCTTCCCGCCCTTGTCCAGAACCGTGGAGGTCCAGATAGACGTAGTGGATCGCGCGAACAATCCCCCCGTGTGGGATCACACGGTGTACGGCCCGATCTACATTCGAGAGAATTTGCCCGTGGGTGCCAAAGTGGTGTCCGTTAAAGCAAGGTGCGTGTCTAACTGTTCGGCACGGGCACCGCACGCAGCCCCGTCACCTGCACGCAGTGTGCCGCTCGCCACGCCCCGCGCCCCGCCGCCACGCCCTCTCAGGCGATACTTTGCTCTACTGGAATCATTCAACCATTCATTGTTACTCAAAAAAAAATAACTTCACTTTGAATTATTTATTGCAGTTTAAATCATTGTATCCGAATTTTTTCGAACTAAATTTCACTTATCACCAATGATCAACAATTTTCCGGCATATCACTGTAACGTTAAAAGAGGGTTATTTTAAATCCGTAGAGGGAAGTACGCCAGAGCTCAACTATGAGAATCGAATTCGTTTAAATATATACGTTTTATTACTACGTAGATGAAGTGTCCGAGTTCGAATTTGATAGTTCCCTGGCAAGGTCGGGTGCGGGCGTTTCGCGTACGTTTTCAGTATCATTATTATTTGCCTCTCACTTGGTGGTCTGAGTACGATGTCTTTGTCGTTATACTCATGCATCGTTAAACACGCGGTACTCTCGAGACTCACCAGCGTATGTTTAGAGGGCTCACTGCTTACAAGGAACGGGGATCACAGTGTTGTGAAAATGCTCAAAAATATTTATTGATCAAATCTATTTTACATTTACTATTTAACATTTTCGACGCATTTTCATATTTCGACGCAAAGTTGTTTAAACTTAGTAACTTTTGAAAAATAATACGTCTGATGAAATAATATCGTACCACATTTATTTCTTGTATCAATCTAGTTAAAAAAATTAAGCCAATAGCGTTAATTTAGTCTTCAATGTAGTCAATTAATTAGCGTTAATGAAAATGTAATTATCGTTAATGCGTTTGGCGTTAATGTAGTCAATTTTTTATACAATACTGTTGACTTAATACGATACTCGAGTGGTGTGCTTAAAGCGTCTTCATTAATAAAAACGTAAATCTTTAAAAATTCCATATTGTCATAAGGCCACATTATACGCGTTACACTTAATTCCTACATACCTTAAGTAATTGTGACATTCCTGCAGAATTTTCATACACATATACATAAATTCACGTCTAACTGATCGCGATAAAACAATTAAAATCTCACATTATCGTTATCAATAAATATTTTTGAGCAAACGTGGAACATGTTAACTGATAGGATACGTATTTATCAAATATTTGTGTCCATTGTTATTGCATGTAGGATGCGGCATCAGTGCATTATGGGTCATATTATACGTTTATCTCTCGATTGTCTTCGGCTGGTCAATAACGAAACAGTCGTGGCATGGAATAAGTGTTTTTTATTTCGTAGATTAGATTAGGTTTTATGTTCCTTTCAATATTTTAATACTATGTACCTTCATTAAATTAGTGCTTTTGGATATTACTATTGTTTATTTAAACATATATTCATCATGTTTTCGTCAAATCTTGAAAAGGAAATAATCAGAATTTTGTTCAAATAAATTTAGTTCAATGTTTTAGTAGATAGAACCATTTTTCGATATAATCTTTACATCTTTTTGTTTTGCTGTAGACGTTATAATTCATCAATTTTAATGGTAAAGGTAAGTTTTAGTTTGAGAAGGAAATTGAATGGAGCCTGCCTATATTTAAAACTGTTATATAGGTTTACAAAGTAACCGCTAGATATTAGTTCACAGATGTAGAACAATATAATACTTTTGCAACTTTTTGAGACGTCTATGGATTCCGAAGTCAGAATAATTCCCTTCACTTTTTTCCGTAATTTCCTTTGGCTAAACTCAAGTTACTCGGCTCGACGAAAAATTGAGATAAAATATAACACTAAAAGTGACGGAAATTTCTCTTATTTTATTTTTTGTGAGTCTCGTTGCAAAATTAACAAAATACATGTAAAAACTTTTTGAACATATGTGTATTTGAATTCAAATTGATTTTAGTGACCCAGTGAAGATTATTTAAATAAAATTATAAGAAATCTTATTCTTCACTTTTAATGTAGGTAATTATTTAAGTTACCATCAGAATTCTCAATTGTGCCAGATTCCATAGACAGAAACTTAATAATTAGCTAGGTTATTAATAATTATAAGTATTCTAAAAATAATTATTTACTAAGAACGGTTGGTTTTGATATAAATAGGCTAGGGCGGTAACATTAGTTGAAATAGAATTACACAATTATTCCCAAAGTAAGTACAGTTTGTTGTACCTACCTACTAACGCTTTTTGGTTGATCGTTACAAAATTTGTCAGGTATAGAAAAACAATGAATTTACAGCCAGCGCGTGGGATAATACTGCTATGTTGCCTTTTTTTTTCTTTTTTTTTATCAAATCACTGTTATATAAACTACTAAAGAGATTCAGCAAATATTCATTATAAGCTGAAGTACTCGTGTTTCACTACGAGACATAAATATAGTCGGCATTTTTAAATAGTGCAAAATATCAAAATCAAATGTAGCCCATAAGTTGACCAGGTAAATAAGCTTCATTCATGCAAAAATGCATGTAAATCAGACTAGTCGTTCTTACTGAGTAACAAACAGACACATACTATCTCATTTATATATATTAGTATAGAATAGATTTTGAAATAATATTTCGTCAAGTGTGTTCGCCGACTATGCTAAATCACACAAAAAAGTATCTCAAAAGGTTTAAGTCTTCTTTTCTAAGGTCTTTTTTTAATTGCTGGAAATTCAAACAATTAGCGTTTTCTATTTGAGTACCTCAGTTTTGTAAGGGTCAACCTATGAAATTGGATCATTGTTTAAGATTAGTTATTAACGACAAATTGTTATTATTTATAATGTATTGGATGTGCATCACTTCCGTGCCACGGGCTAAACGAGTAGTTCATGCATTGCATAGTCACTCATAGTGCATCAATCACTGAATGTCAGGCGACGGACCTCACGTTTGTATTGTCTATCTGTTCGTCCTAAATCACACATCTCAAACTCACATGGATACGAGCAATCAATGAAATACTAACTCACTATACTAATATATTATCTTATAAGTAATGATTTCATGTTTTCAAGTTCACAATTGAAATGGTGGATGTAACACAGCAACTAGTAACTAAAATTTTGCAGTTAGTCACTTTAAGAAATTTTGCATTTAATTTTAAGAAACTATGATCAGCCAACATGCTTATAGCATGGCTGTAACGTAGGCACTGTTGCTACTACTATTACTACTAGTACAAGTATTTCCAATCCAGTTCTGGGCTGGGGTTTCCCTTAACTGAGGTAGCCTCGTAATTGATTGCCTATAGTGTCTACACCCAAGATTACAGTAGAATGGACATCATCTTAAATGTGTCTAATTTTTTTAAAGTACGTCATTTGTTCATGGTTACCTACTTAGTGTCACAAATTGAGCTTTTCATATTTAGGGATAGTTATATTTGCAAATAATTTTATAGAATTTATTTACTAAAAATAAACTTTACTGCAAGATTGACTAATTATGCAATTAACTATATTTCATAACTTATTACTCCAGATCCCATATTTTTTATCAATTTTATATTTATCATAACCTTTTAAACCTATTTATGTAAAGCTCATTATTAGACTTTTTACAACTTTTATAGTAAAAACTATACTCGCATTCGATGTTGTCCTGTGTTACGGTAGATGCTTTTTACTTCGATCCGGTCATAAATCTACATCAAGTTTATGTTTTCAGCTCGGGCATTGAAAACAACCCGACAGTATTCTATCGACTGATGCCCGGCTCGACTGCGCAAACGAATAAATTCCACACCTTCTACTTACAACAACGAGCCGATAATGGTTTCACTTGGGCGGACATCAAAGTCAATCATCCGCTCGATTACGAAAGCATCAAGGAATACAACTTGACTATTCGTGTTGAGGTAACTTTTTGAAATAAATTATTACCTACCTTATTTTGATGTTATATTCTTTGTTTTCAAAAATGGTGGGTATTACTTAAATTATTGTTAGAACTTTTTGTGGTTTGACTCCAGAAGGATTTATTCTTACCTAATAACAGCAGTGTTAAGCGTTGCTGTGTTTGGTCTAAAGGGTGTGGTTATGAAAACACACTTATCTATAAAAGTATAGATATAAAATTCTAGATAAAAATATTCCAGAATCTATCGCATTGTTATCCTTTAACTTTCCGTTTACTTCGATTTTCAATTTACAAGTTTACAAGATGCATATGTAGGTATATGTGCGATACCGCATTTACACTATAAACATACTAAGTAACAAAATCTACAGTGAAAATTACGTAGTCCTCCTTAGCTAAATAAAATCTGAATGAATTAAACATTTTGTACTATTCACATAACTAACAAATTGATGTGTAGAACAATGGCGCCCAACAACTGGCCTCGGAAGCAACGGTCTACATCATGCTGGAGGACGTCAACGACGAGATCCCGCTCTTCACAGAGAGGGAACAGGAGACGGTTCTGGAAGGGGAGCCCATTGGCACCAAGGTCACGCAAGTCAATGCTATAGACAAAGATGGGACGTTTCCTAATAATCAGGTTTGTTGATTTATTTCGCTTATTTTGTTTTTATTGCATCCAGTGCCGGATCTTGCTCTGAACTTGCCGCTGGGGGCAAGCCGGGGCCTATGCGCAGAGCGGCAAGTTCAGAGGGCGGCAAATTGAAATGGCAAATTTTGCAAACGGTATGGTA
>DWPF01000410.1:0-11445 GCA_018251575.1 Cecropterus bathyllus | reverse complement strand
CTGGCGTGACTGAGTAACAAACAGACATAAATCATCATATTTTTATATATTAGTGTGGATAAAAAAGAAAAACATTTGAGAAGTAGGTATATTTATTAGTTTTAAAACATCAATTATGTTTACATTGTACAAAAATAATTACTTCTCTAAAATGCATACAAATAGCATTAACACGTTCAGTGCCAACGACTCGCCTTGCGAGTCGACATAAATTTCGTTCATGTGCTGGCGACTCGCCGGGCGAGTCCAATGTTTTTCAGAATTTTATCAAAAGATTGACAATTCCTGCATTAATTACGAAAGAAACTTACTTCCTTTTTTATTTGATGGGTTTTTAGCTATGTTTAAACGTGGAAATACACTAAACACTTGCCACACACTTGTGATATGGATATAAACGTTGTGGAGACTGCGCCGGCTACAATAATAACAAATTAACCTAACATTATGCCCGTGAACTCGCCTAGCGAGTCCATTTAAATTAGTATGTAGTGCCGGCGACTCGCCTGGCGAGTCCATCGTGAAATATAGGCGGCACCTCAGAAGGAATAAAAAAAATCGTATTGGCATTGAACGTGTTAACAACAATAAATTACATCAATTTGATGACATTGTACATTATTTTACATAAAAAATATACATTAGATATTTGATAATCTTCATAGTACCCTACTTGTTTACATTAATAGTAATAGTTAACAATAATAATATTAGTAAGGTGGTATGGCAATATCAATGAAACGCTGCGAAACACAATTTTTCTTCGTCTAATATCTGTTAATTAGATCCTTATAAAATGAAGTTCTTACGTCCAGTAAACTTGGGCCATACTGCAATAAACTGCGAAGTATTATTACAAGTACAGGTACAAACTGTTTAATAAGTACAAAACGCAAATGAAATGTAAAGAAATAACAACAAATGAGATTCTCTTTTAACCGTTGATTACTTCAGTTTACCCCTTATAATCACTTTACCCGAATCAAGTTAGTTACCGAAACTAATGGCAAATCTTTCGTTATACTTGCATTTGAGTGGAAAAATGTTACGTAGTAAATCCAACGTATTTTTCAGGCCATAGTTTATTCCCGTTTCATGTGTACAAGCTCCCTAAGAGTTAAAAATGTTTCAGCTATACGAAAAATAACTTCTTCAGAAGAATAATATTAGTGAGTTGAAACTGATTTTATAATGGGATGCAAACCAAACTGTCGGTAATTTCTTTTTATATCTGTAACCATTTATTTTCACAACTGTATAAAAGATGGCAAGGTACCTAATTTACATCGTGTTGGTTTTAAAACCTCACACATCGCATCTTCTTTCCGCAAAACTTCCTTAAAATATCTACAATCACCATCGGCTTTGTCTTGTTCATTTTTAGTGTTACTTGGATGTTGTTTGTCAACTATGGTACATAGAACTTGTGCGTTCAGTTTTCTAGATTGATTTATTTTAATTGATTTGGAAATGTTTAATTTTACAGTTTTGTTTAATTTGTGTTTATTGAAAGTGTTTACTATACGTTTATGATTAGTGCTTTTGTTCAAATGAGGTGTGACATGTCTATGAACACAAGAATCGCCTTTATCACAATATCCTTTTAAAAAATCAAGACAAACCTTTGACTTTTCACTTAATTTCACATGCAAATATGGACAATCTTCCTTCGTACACATTCCTTTTAAATAAAAATAACAAGTTGGCATCTTTTTAGATGATAGCTCATGTGATAATAGGCACCCCTTTTCGTGACAAATACCCTTTAAAAATTTTCTGCATAGAGAAACGTGTTTTCTGTCATGTAAATAATCACAAGTTCCATACAAATTTCTTAAACATTTACCATATTTCGTAAATAGTCTACACGGTATATTATTTTTCTTTCTTGCACCAACTGAGGCTTTGAGCTTATTATGTAAATTTAAATCGACATTTCTTCTTATTTTCAAATTTGGTTTTGGTGTCAATTTAACTGGTGTATTTGTCGTCGGCACAATATCATGTCTAATAAATTTAAATTTATTACTTTTAGTATGTGATAGTTTAACCAAAGAATCATGCTTAGGGATTTGTAGATTATTTTTAAAATTATGAATTGGTATGGATTTGTACTTGCTTATTTTAATGGTATGTGTCTCCTGAATATGCCTCTCTGTATCTAAAACTTTTCCATCATTATTTCTTATTAAACGATACCTTGATTTACACGAAGGTCTTGGGATACTTACCAGAGGTTTAACATTATCAATTAAGCAGTTGGTAGAATTGACATATGTATTGTGTAATGAGCTGGATAAGCCTAACTGTTTGTTATCATTATCTGTTTCCACTTTACTTTCCGAAGTTGATTTTATAAAATTAGGATTCACATATATTTTTCTGTTTTGATTGATTTTTGGCTGTACAATGGGCAAGTGTTGAGTAAAATTAGGATTAAAATGACAATAATTGTTCACAAACATAGGATTATTTCCAATTACTGCCTTATTAGGTACTCTATTAAAATTAGGATTGATGTATACCCTATTGATATTAGTATCCATTTTTTTTCTAATTGTTACATAAAACAAAATTGATAACGTTTATTTCCAATCTGGCAATAAACTCTATCGATTAAAAATGCTTTTAGATTACTTTCAACCTCCTTAGCCAAAATACCATTTAGTTGATCTATAATGCCTTCAAATTTGGATTTCTCGTTACCATTCACCCATAAAACGCTGCAGTGAAATGAGGGTTCCTGAAATTTAACAACATTATGTAAAAAAAACCAAAAAGTTTCCTATAAACATTAATATTAATTTTATGACCTAAAGATAACATACCTCATAAAATGGTTGTAATTTAAATTCCTCCAGAACCTCATCAACCTTTTTGGAAATTCTCAATAAATATTTTTTACTGAAATGGTCTGCTTTCAATGCAATAAATGTGCGAGTTTTTTCATCATTGCAGTACACTTCTATAGAGTCGAACTGTAAATCAAAACTAAAACATATCTGTACAGTCAAATCTCAAATGACTTCAAGTGCAAATATTATGGTTTTGATCAAAACTTAATATACTTTTACTGAATGTATTTATATTATACAAATATGCAGCATTATTTTATCTAACTATTATTATTACATAGTTTGAATATTCATAGCATAAATTAATTTTACTCTTTCTATTTGAAGTACTCTTAAACAATTGGATTTGAATTTAAATCATACAATTTTATCCCAGTTCCCATATGGCAATATGGGAACTTTACTCAATTTATTGAATATATATGTATAGATGTCCTTGTTGTGCGTGATGAGACAGGGCATTAATTTGTAACCACATTTCTTCACAACACAACATAATGAATAAAAAATAAGTTTATAAGTTTTACCTGTCAATATTATTAAGAGCTGCTTGCAATGATGTTGTAAATGTTGTTATCAAATGATATTGTAGCACAACAGTTCTAGATAGACTTAAATGTATATTGTCACAAATCTGACATGATTTATCAACACTGAGCACCAAATCCTTTAATTTATTGATCAATTGTAAGACAGCATCGTCCTGTGGATCTGGAAATTATAAATAATTTTATAATAAATCAGTGTTGAGGTTTTTTGTGACCTGGTCTAAAAGGTGTGGAAAGGGAGACATATGAACTAACAAACTTAGTCCTTAAGAACAGTAACTCTGTGACCAATATTATATACACTAATCTTATCTGGTCTTATCAAGGGTTGTTTACAGGAGTCCATTGATCTAGGGTAGCGGTGGCTACTTCCTTTTGTGTGTCTGCACATGATAGCTGTAATTTTTACCCATTATATGTTTAAAAACATAATGTTACTTATTTTCTAAATAAGCAATGTGCAGATCACTTCGTTTACTGTTTTTGTGGGCTAATAATTTAGACTATTTATACATTTAAATAATAAACTCAATATAGATATCCTCAGTAAATTATTAATGTTCCTATGATTTATTTATACTATTACCATTACTGAATTAATAAAAAACAGTAAAATTTACATTTAACATATACAAATGTTGCCCAGTTCCCTCTAACATGTGGAAAAGATCTTATTCGACCACCATGCAGTGTAGGATCATCTTTATGTTCTTCTGTTAGTATGGTAGGCACTTTGTTCAAATTTGGGGGCGGTAACTTTGGTCTAAAACAAATAATATTTATTAAATACCAGATAAATTATGCTTAGCAATTGCTTATACAGCACAGGCATAGTCAAGAGTAAGTGACATAACACAATTTAATACAACCTTCCATGCTTAAGAGGATATTTTAAAACATTGATTCTAACGTAACTGGAATAGGTCATCTTAAATTATGTCATAAGCATTGGGTTACATGGTTACACCTATAAGTTTAAACATCTAAACCAGTATGATTTAACAAAATGCATTACAATTCTTCTATGGAATAAAACTGTGAATCAATACTGAAAAGAAAGTTACTGTTGGCATGACATGAAAAGGGATTATCACTAAGCTAGCGCAAGAAGACTAGAGTAAGTTAAACAATAATATGGACATAGTAAATCTGTGTTTCTACTCAGATACCTATCCTGTTAGGGCTGAAAGATCAAAACAACAATAAAACCAAAAAGCTATGTGGTAATCATTCTATACAGATTTTTCTACAGTTTAACGTGTAAAATTTCAAGATATATAAGTACTACACTAATTCTTACTCTATCCATTATTTAAGCTTATTTAATAACATGAAAAGAATTTAGCAACGCTTACTTATTTGTTTTAGTCTCTTCACATGCAGAATCACTGTCTTCAGACGATATATCACCGTAATCACGAATAAATGACAAAGCCGACATTAGCTTTTAAGTTATATAAAGGTTCGTTACTTGTGACAATTTTATTATTCTTATTTTATCACACGAATCATATCAGTACATGTGACAATTTTATACAAACTCACAAAGAAAATTACTCTTAACGACATTGAATCACAAACTTCACAATCACATTCACAAATTCTGTCGTCTCGTCTATAGTTAACACAGATAAACGTAAAAAAAAAAAAAAAACAAAAAATAACAATTTATGCTATGCCACAGATTAACAATTTTATATGAAGAACGATTATTGTGGAACTGATAGTAATTGTATTGTCACTGCGAATAAAGGCAAGTGCACATGTGATGCAACTCAACTAGCCAGCAAACCGACCATTGAAAATGATTTCAAATTTGTTGAAATCAATTCTAATGCTACGAACATACCATCGTGAAAATTAACCAGGCCAATAGGGTATTATAGAAAACATTTAGTACGGGTTAAATCCAAACTTCTGCCGCGCTTACCAATTTCACATAAAAAAAATATCAAATTTTGATTCCGAGGCCCTCTAATTTATATAGTGATTTGGATTGCTTCTCTATCGCATCTAGGGGACATTCGTAACGGACGGCCATAATGGACGTATAATACTAACCGGACCGAGCACTCGCAGCTAAAAACGAGCCGATAGAGATAGGTAGTACAGGGTCCTCGTGAGATATATTCAAACTTGCATCCTACCTCAGCCTTCTATCTACTTATTGTATTAATTGTCCATGTCCATGGGCGTAGCCGGGTACTGCAACTGCCGTCCCTGCTATCTATACTTGATTACAATATTCTTGATCCTCCCTATAGCGAATCCTGGCTACGCCCTTGCCTTAATCCATACTTATTATATTATTTATCCACGCGTTACATTTACATTTACATTTTATATGCGGAGGGGATTAATCCCCCTCTCCTTCTGTGTCAACGTAAATATTTTATAATGATATTATTTTTTCATTTTATTTTGTTTATAGTTATTTTATTTTGGTTATAGTTTTAATACAAAACTATTCTTAATATTATGTTTTAAAGTAAGATTAAGACCATTAGCATTTTTATTTTATCATTATTATATAATAGAAAAATCATAATAATTGTAAGATTCCATTGTAACGTAAAGTTACATTATTTAAATATACATATTTATTATTAATATCGAACAAAGCTGAAACATCTGAAGATACAGTTAAGTCTATGAAATCAAAGGAGACTATAGATCAGTTTGTGTCTGAGTGAACTATGTGCCTTATTTTATCGTTGACAAGTAATTTTATTATTAAGTTTATAGTCTGCGACATCTATAATTTTATATTTTAGCTGTGTATCAAGTGACGACATAACTTGCAACAAGTTGGCAACACTGTAGTCGCCATTGCAAAGTCTAATTTGTTGCTAACTTCACAATATTGTTTGATCATCGTTCATCAATCAAGCGGTTTTTAATATTTCGTAATTTTAGATTATTGTTTCAAAGTTGTGCCAATAATTTATCTATTTTAGTGCTAATAAACAATTTAGAGCTATTGGATGGCGACGCCTATTGTCAATCACTCGGTTATGTTTGCAAACGTGCATATGCTTTGTTGTGAGAACCACCTTTATCTGCTGTCATTTTGAGCTTAAGCGAGTCAATTTCTCTATAATGAAACATAAGTTACCCGTTAACTGGTAGAATATTCACCGTAGGCGATCAGAAGCGACAAAAGATTGTTCGTTCGTTGATGTGTCGGGATGAGAGTGGGGTTTTCATCGGGAGTACCGATCAGGAGAATGTGCGGTGGCGTTTAGTGGCAGAGGACGTAAGAAACAGGGTTCAGCATGGAGAATGTGAAGGACGAGGAGCGAGTGCGGCGGCTGCGCGCGCTGGAGGAGCGGCTTTGCGACCCTCGCTCCACCGGCAACGTGGACTGCCTTCTCGACACCGTCACGGCCCTCGTCTCCGACTGCGACCACCCAGCTATCCGACGGATGAAAAATGTCGAGGCCTACACCGGCCGATGTGAGTACACTGTTCTGGATAACGCACTGTTAACATGAATAGATTACTTAACGGCAAATATTAAATCAGCTGCTTCTTATCAGTTTCGTGATAATTTGAAACAACAAATACCTCTAGATTCCACAGTGTGATTCAATGGCACATAAACAAAACATGTTGTATATGCATATTGATATGATAAAGATATGGTATATGAGTTACATGTTTTATAGTAGTTAGTGGTTAACTAATCTTCGTATGTACATGTATATTAAATATTAGATCAAAGCTATAATAGTGGTAATCATGTTTTTGTTTGTTTTCAACAAATATTTCAAACTTAAAACCATTCCAGGACCATTTTCTGTTGTTGATTACAGAACTGATAACTTGAGGTTGTAAAACAGATAAATATAATACACATGACTTGTGTGAATCTAGAATATATACATGTTAGTAATGCCTAAAGGTTATAGAAAATATAGGAATAGATGAATTGATGTGTGTAACATTTTATTCTTGCTATATGCATCTTTGCTATATTGGTAAGAAAAAATAATGCCAATAAATATAGTATTTTTTGGCAAAGCATTTTTCTAGTATGTTTTTCTTGCAATTATCTATTTTGGTTATTACTCAACATACATGCTATTTTTAGATAACTATCCATAATATATCTACAAAATAAAATACCTTAATTGACAATGGATATAAACACAATACTTTGAATGTTAGGTTATTAGTTCCTATGACCCTAGGTTAGGCACCAACACATTACATCATCCCATAGAAGTGTCACTGCCTTATTCTAATGCAAGATGCATAATCTAGATTAAATGACAACACTGCTATGTTTTCTATTATAAGAAAAATAAAGGTTTGGCAGAACAACCATTATCAATGAACAAATAATTCTACTACCATTAAAAATTAGTTAAAGCATGATAGTTCTCATTATTTAGAATCCTAAAATAATACAATAAAATAGTCTGAATTAAATTTATGTTTGAATAATGATTATGATTTTCACTTCAATATTTCCTCTTTTAGATGAAGAGTTTGCATCTGAAATAGTTAATCTACGCATGAAGGCAGCAGATTTTGACCTGATCAAAGTGATTGGCCGAGGAGCATTTGGTGAAGTACAACTAGTCAGATATAAATCTACTCGTCAGGTGTATGCCATGAAACTCCTAAGTAAAGTAGAGATGATCAAGAGATCAGATTCCACATTTTTTTGGGAAGAGCGACATATAATGGCCCATGCTAATTCGGAATGGATTTTAAAACTACACTTTGCATTTCAAGATCATAAATACCTTTACATGGTAATGGATTATATGCCAGGTGGTGACCTCGTAAGTCTCATGTCAAATTATGATATACCCGAGAAGTGGGCTAAATTTTATACCATGGAAATAGTATTAGCTTTGGATGTAATTCATGGTATGGGCTTTGTTCATCGGGATGTGAAGCCCGATAACATGTTGATTGACAAGTATGGTCATCTGAAACTAGCAGACTTTGGCACATGCATGAGAATGGGACCTGATGGGCTAGTACGAGCCAGTAATGCTGTAGGAACACCTGATTACATATCACCAGAGGTTTTACAATCTCAAAATGGTGAAGGAGCATATGGGCGTGAATGTGATTGGTGGGCTGTGGGTATATTTTTATATGAAATGTTAATAGGAGATCCTCCTTTTTATGCTGATAGTTTAGTAGGCACTTATGGCAAAATCATGGATCACAGAAACTCTTTACAATTTCCTGATGATGTTGAAATTTCCAAGGAAGCCAAAACCTTAATAAGAGGGCTATTAACTGATAGAACAAAAAGACTTGGAAAGAACAGTGTTGATGAGATTAAACAACACCCATTTTTTATTAATGATCAATGGAGTTTTGAAAATTTAAGGGACTCTGTACCTCCTGTAGTACCCGAATTATCCAGTGATGATGATACTAGGAATTTTGATGACATTGAGAAGTCAGATGCTTTAGATGAATCTTTCCCAGTTCCAAAGGCTTTTGTTGGAAACCATTTACCATTTGTGGGTTTCACATATAACGGTGACTATCAACTGTGTGGAGGTAAAATAAAACCAGCTGATGTAGTTGATACTATCTCAAATAATCATTTAAATAATGTTGGATCTGAAGCCATATTGCAATTAGAAAAACTATTGGAAAGAGAAAGAGATGGAAGACGCAAGCTGGAAGATAGGCAGGTAATGTTGTGTGCTCAACTCGAAGAATTATCGCAACGAGATTCTAGAAGTAAGAAAATAATCGCAGACAGTGACAAAGAACTAGCTCTATTAAAACACGATCTTAAAGAGTTACAGCGCAAAGCAGAAATAGAAGCGGATTCGAGAAGAAAAGCGGAATTGAATTATAGTGACGTGAAGCGTCGCCTGGACGAGGAACAAAGTAAAAGGGCTAAGGAAATCAGCAATTTACAAACTTATAATGATAAAATAAATGCTCTGGAAAAACAATTGACAGAAATGCGTGAAAAGCTAAAAATAGAGTGTGAGGCGGCAGCTAAATCTCGAAAACAAGCTGCAGAGCTGAGTGCAGCGCAGGCGGCTGCGGCGGCCGTGAACGATGGCACTGTGGCTAGCTTGCGAGCCCAATGCGACGCACTTGAACGCGAATGTGGCACCCTATCAGAAGAACTCGGTAACATCAAGGCAGCTAAGCAACGTTCAGAGGCCGCGGCCGCTGAGGCTACTAGTAGATTGAATGCTGCTCACGCCGAGCTGGATCGATCATCGAACAGATTAGGACAAGTCGTGGCTGACAACAGACAGCTCTCGGAACGCATGTCGACTTTAGAGAAAGAGTGCGCCTCCCTCGCCCACGACCTACGAACTGCGCAACATCTCTACCAACAAGAGCTTCGTGCTCACCAAGAGACTCAACGATCTCAGCTGCTTTCCAAACAAGAAGCGAATCTAGAGCTAGTCAAGGGTAAGTTATATGCATATTTTAAAAAGACCCCTTTTTATAGCCCCTATAAGTAGAGATCAGCTATAATCCCCTACATATAATTATAAGCTATCTATAAGTATGAAACAGACCCAAAAAAATTATATATATATGGAAACTTCATATTTTGCATGCCTCAGGAACATTGGAAAAAATATTAAAAGGTATTGTCCAATTCGCTATGTTTGTAGTATAAAATAATTTGGTCTTGAGTAGGCATAAATGTAATTTTGATTCCTTCTTGAAGCACTGCCATAGATTTTCCTGTATGTTATTCCAATTAACTTTGTGCATGTAAAATGGAATCTCATTTATAAAATACAACTTTAATTAACAAGAATTTTTCAAAAGAAGTCTGAAAAGTATTCTCTCTTTTGTGATGATCTTTTTAATTGCTGTAAGTCAAAAAATATTTTTCAAGTAAAAAGCTTGTTTGCTGGTTTGTAATCAATTGACATTCACAAACATGCTGCTTGTTAAAGTGACTTTATTATAATCTGAAGCCAGTATGGACTGAAGTTGACTGGTGGATGTCGCATGGGTTCAATGCATGATGCATAACGTGTGTGCTGAGAGTAGTGTTAAGTATAGAGCGAGTTCACTCTGGTGTGAACAGTAGGCATAGGTCAGAACACCATGTTCAGTAAAGGAAGAAAAGTCATGATTTAAATTTAAGTTGAATTATGACTTTGCCGTAGTGTGAGTTAGATAATTTCTATATTTAATTAATAGGTATAGTAATTTAAGTAAAATGTACGATAAAAATCCAGTAATATGCAACTTTTTAAGGCTACAATAAACCATATTTAAACTAAGCTAGCACAAACTTAAAATAAAACTAAGCTGGCTATAAACAACTATAGCACACCTGCCGTACCAAGATGTCGCTCACTCTATGCTAATCATTACTCTGAAGAAGTGTGCTTAGATCATCATATATCACGTAACGTTCATTGGCCATTTCATCAGCCCTCCAAGGCAAGTTGAACGAGGAGAAGACGGCACGACAGCGCGCCGAGTCTGCTTCCCAGGAGAAGGACCGCCAGATGTCCATGCTCAGCGTCGACTACCGACAGATGCAACAGCGACTCCAGAAGTTGGAAGGTGAACACCGGCAGGAGAGCGAAAAGGTGAGGGTTTGAAATGAAGTGGAATGCTTCTTATTATTCGGGATAATAAGTATTAGTGAGGTGTCTACATAACTTACAATGAAATTATGCTTATATTGGGTCAGCAGTTTTAAAAACTATAACTTGAATGAGAATCATTTAAAACGGAGCCAAAGAGTTAAATTTTATAACAACTCTAATCGTACATGTCACTGGAGTCCTGCATAGATGCATGGAAATATAATTATAGATTAGCTATATTTTTATGACGACTTAATCAACGCTATGTGGATCCTTTATGTATTCTATTTGTATTGCGTCTACCAATTCACACTTGGCCAGCGCGGTGGACTATGAAACTGAGACTTTCTTAATCTGAGAGACTGGGCACAGGGCCCTGCAGTGGGCCAGTAATGGGTTGTGGACGACGACGACGCGTACTTTAAATATATTATAACAGAGTTCAAATCTGAGACAGGTTGAGAATCTCAGGTTTGAATC
>DWPF01000409.1:0-11447 GCA_018251575.1 Cecropterus bathyllus | reverse complement strand
GGAGACATACATCCGAGGCGTCCCGACTTAGTCCCCAGGGCTATATGGTTAAGTTTATGGTTAATTAAAATTGTTCATAAGCGACAGTAACTATTACCAGGTGGGTTGCATGCTTGTTTGCTACTTCTATACTATATAAAAACGTGTATGAACCTATGTTAATTTATCTATATAAGGCAAAGTATGTTTTCCTATTGCTTAATTAAGTTACTAGGTAACTATTAAGTCATTATTTCATACATGAAAATGTTTCATACATGAAAATATAACAATTTTAAAACATTAAATTTTTTAGTAAATTTAGGTATGTAGATTTAGTACATTCTTGGTGGTGATAAAAATTCAAAAGCCAAATTGTATTATGAAATAGGATTTTTCCCACACCAAACACGATTTATTAACCTTGACGTTAAAAGTTTAGATTAAATTATAGTTTTTTTGTTACCGAGGTAAATTACCTGCTCTTCATAAATCCTAGCAAGAACTTCAACGTGATAATACTTTAGGAATACTTTAGATTTTCCGAGCGCCCATCCGTCCATTTTAAGCCGCACTAACAAGAGACGACAGGAGTCACGGTTTGGCTTTATTTCCTCCTTGAAATTAAATGCTAAGAATCCGTATCTGAAAACAAAATGTTAACGAAATGTTTTTTCTGACCATGAACAAGTTTAATTAAATAAGGTAGTAAATTTTATAGGTGCTGATTTTCACTAAATTATAACATGTAAGTTATGAAATATGATGAATTCTTCATCAATATAAAAATCTCGATGAAGTAAATGTAGTAAAGTGCTGCACTAGACTCAAAGATACCTTTTAAGAAATTCTTCAAACGTAAGTCGATGTGAAAATCCATTTTGCCTTATCCTAATCGTTTCAAGGACACCGGTGTATCTTAGTTGTTTCAGGATTTTCGCCGAATCGAAGTACCTTGGTGATCGGGAATCGTTCGGTTTGAGACATCTCACGAACTGAGGCGTTCCGCTGACCATCTTCTGAAGTAACTCCATTAGAGAATAACGGAAGTATGTGGAAACAGTCTGCTGTGCTCGCGACTGAGACGCTAAACCTCGACTGTTAAAACGATCCTGGAAATGTTTGTAGTAATTCGGATATAGGCGTTTACTTATCTGTATCTATGTATGCATAGTAAAGTATTCTAGACCCAAACATTTTATATGGGAAAATCACCTTCTCATTCTAACGACTATCATCTGAAAGTATTGCGATGAAACATGCAATCAACAATCGATACATAAAGAGAACTATCAAAAAATACACAACCCAGGCAACCCACTCGGTATTAAAAAAAATAGGCCGTATCAATACGTATTATTATTCTATGGAAATAAATGTAGTTGAAGAATATTTATTAAGGTTATTGAAAAAAACATGAAAAAGCAAGAAAGCTTTTTATGTTTTGGTTATTATTTGAATATTTTCATTTCATTCGTTTAATCTGGATCTATCTTATTACCTAAAACTTATGTTAAGTAAGCCAGTTAATCACGTTAATAAGTTAACAAATCAAGTTATATAGTGTATAAAGATAATTTTATGTTTATTTTATAGTCTTACCAAGATAAAATAATTATAATTACCCGAGTATCACCAGTCGTTGGGCTTTCTAAGCTTCTCGAATCTACATCTCCAGGTAGCGGTGAATATAGATTACCAGTCTTCGTTATCGGGCATTGGAACAAGAATCGGATAATATCGTACTGACTTTGCCGCATTAACTGTACAACTTCAGGAGGCAAGAAATTGCGATTTTTCTCAAGGAACCCATCAGCTTGGTACACCACACGACCCGCAAAGTGATGAATCGCAAAGCATATTGCGTCTGATTTTGGTCGAACGTAGTATTTACTCTTGATGTTACCGTGGAACTTTTCTATAATCATTAAAATGCAGTCTAGAATCAATGAAGTCTAGAATTCAGGAACAATAGTTTATTATTTTTTGACCATCGTAATGCAATAATGAAAAGAAATGTCAGACAGCTTACCAATTAAACTCCTGTCATTTGAACGTGGAAACCGACTTTCCTCATCAAGAAGAGCTAATAGGCCCATTGGTCTCGACAACAACATATCTAGAACGGGCCGATTGTCAGAGAACTCTACAAGATCTACAGGAACCCCCTCAGCCATGTACTCTTGTTGCTCCCAGGTAAAGATATGCTGATTGAAATAGTACTGAATTTGCTCATTTGCGATGTTGATACATAATTGCTCAAACGAGTTTCTTGCAAAGTTTTCAAAGCCGAATATGTCCAGAATTCCGATGGAAAGTTGATCATGCCTGAAAAGATAAGAATAAAAATATTTTTGCATCAAACTTAATTGATTATTAATTATTTTCTTTTAAATTATTCATAATAGTATCAACACGTACCTCATGTACCATTTAATTATGAATTTACAGTACAAGATCTGACAGCACGATTAATATGTCCATCTTCTTGTTAATCAAAATACATTATTTTTTAATTGGTCAATTAATTAAATTTCAATACAATTTCAGATGTCTTGACATAATTGATAATTATTTTTAATTAGTTTAAAAGACTAATGCTAACCAATAACCCATGCTGATGACAATTTTATTATAATTTCTTTTTACCCATTATTAGATAGGCACCGCATGACCGTATTCCTATGAAATCTTGAAATGATCTATAGAACTGTTATGATTAAAAAAGATGGGCGTAGTAATCATGCGGTCATATATTAGACTCATAAGGCAATATTTTTTAATACATGCGAAACGAATATTGAAAGAATCAAATTATATCTTACTGGTTTTGTCTATTTTGACACAGCAGAGCATTAATTCTTTCGACAATTCTGTCAAATGTTCTAGCGTAGAGACCTCTGGCGGTCGCATCCCGTGCCACTGCGGCTTCTGTTGGAGAACTGTGTCTCGCTATTGTTTCACCTCTTGCCACTACACTACTACTAGTCAGGCATTCTCGAAGGTCTGAAGTTTCTACGCCCAGAAGACATGATGCTGAAATAGTTTGGGTGAAATTTTATCATTAAGTTCTAATAATTATGTATTCAAAAAATATCTAATTATGAATAACCTCGAACCTCTGTGTAATGGTGCTGTATCGATAATTGTAGCTTTGTTGTCAGTGTTGTCCTCTCCAGCTGTTTCGCCGAATTCTATATCACCAAGGTGCATGATAGCAGCTAACATTTTGTAAATTATTTGTACCTCATCTTCTTGAAATCCAACCACCTGTAACGAATTCAGTTGCAGATGATTATTATACTACCTACTAAGCTATATGGATGAGAACCAGAATTGAATTTTTTTTATATTGAATTATGATAATATTGATATATTGATGCGACACTCGTTTACTCTGATATTAAGGTATTATTAATTCTTAATTCTCTCTATCACCGTCCTTTTACTTATATTGATCAATTAATAATGTTTATGATTTATAATGACTACTTTGATTTTAACCTTAAAAGCCTGGTTAAGCTGCCGCCAACGATGCACATTATGTTCTCGATGGGCGACTGAGAGTGGCTGTAAATAACGGTGCCTGGACTTCAGTTGCTCATCAAGATAGAACCTTCTCCATCGACCTTCACTCTCTAAACCATCGTATAAGTAGTAGAAGACGTGAAAATTACTTTCGCCTCTGAAATTATTGCAAACATAGCAATATTAATGATTAATTAATGATGTATTTTATAATATTGAACTAAATGCGTATAATTCTGACTTAACTTACAATGCTTGATGTACAACTCTAGATTGCTCCAAAAGATAGACGGATATACGAGCCCCTGATATTCTTCCAGCTCTCATCATTGATAAATCAAGATATTTTCCAAAACGTGAACTATTGGCGTTTATTCCTGTCCGAGCATTCCCAAATGATTCCATTATAGGATTGACTTGCAAAATTTTCTCTTCCAAGTTACCGTTTTGTGTCTATGCGAAAAAGAAATAAAACATAGTTAACTCTTCGAATAATCTTAACTACAGTAATGCGAGGATTTTTTTACCCCACCTTTGATAAAAATACAAGTTGTTTTAACAAAAGGTTGGCAGATTCAGTTTTCCCGGCTCCGCTTTCGCCCGATATAACAATAGCTTGATGTTGCTTTTGATGCATTAGTGCTTGGTGTGCCGCATCGGCCACAGCGTAAATATGAGGTGGGTTGTCGGACCGACATCGACCTTGATATATTTGTTGAGACTGCAAAAGTAATGACTTTTTATGAATAGCTCGCATTTAATATTCGTATAATCATAATTAGTGATATTTACTTTCGAAGTATAAATTCCAATATCAGTGAACGGATTAACTGCAACTAAAATGTCACCGATATAAGTGTAGATTTGGTTTTGATTATATCTCTTTTCCAGTTGGTCGACGATAGCATCTTCTGTAAGTACTTCCAGCGTCGCCAAATCATCAGTATACATTTTTTCTGGCCTCGCCTTTCTATGAGATTTCAACTTGCCCCTCTTAGTAGTGGCTTCGGGCGCTCTACAACCTCGACCTTCAGCCCTTTGTCGCTTTATCTCTAATTGTAGCTCCCTGCGAATCTAAAATAAATTTGGGCTTCATTTTATGTGGTTTCATCTTAGTACACAAATATGTTTCTGTTTACTTACCTTTTCTTCAAATGTATTAACTGCCAACAGCAATGGATGCTCTAATAACTCTATTGCGAATGGCCTTTCGTTCATATCTTTTACCAAACAAGTAGCAATGAAGTGTGACAGTTGCGACGAAAAAATCTCTGGATGTGACAGGTTCGGTGGAGGATTTCGAGGTATTTGAAATAGTGCTCTCATTGGATGTAGCCCTGAAAGTGGTGGCTCGCCTTCAGCTAGTTCGATAGCCGTTATACCCACTGACCACACGTCACATCTACAGTCATAAGACTGATCCAGTTGTTGTTCACAAGCTATTACCTAAAATTAAAAATATCACAAATAAACTACACCTAAATAAATTATGAAATGAAGTAAAATACATAAGACAGTAAATTTTCTTGCCTCTGGAGCCATCCAATAAGGTGTACCAACAGAAGTATTTCTTCTAGCTGCAGTCGCGGCTAAGTGTGATGATACTCCGAAATCGACCAATTTCACCTCTCCGTCCTCGGTCAAAAGAATGTTATGCCCTTTGACATCCCGATGCATACACCTATGCGCGTGAAGATGTGTCAGGGCTCGCACTGTTCCTCTCAATACATAAGCCAGTTGCGGTTCCGTAAGGTTGCTCCCACGGGCTCGCAGCCCTGCTCCTAAATCGGTTACTGACCCGCCCGTGCAAAGCTGAACGCAGAATAATATACAATTAATGTTAAAGAAGATACAAATTCAAAACATCTAGCGAATAAATTTTGCACTTACCTCCATGACGAACCATATTTGATCATCATCTGCCGATACACCACGTTTAAGAAAAAGGCCAAAGAATTCTGGTATATTGGGATGAGTTGATAAATCTCGGAATACCAAAAACTCTTCTTCTATTTCTTCAATATTTTCGGCTATGTTTTCCAAGATCTGGAAATACAATATTTCAATTATGTAATTGATATTAACTAAAAAGACTTATATGAAAAACGAATACGATTAGTATGGCATGTATTCCGATAGTTAATCAAAGTACGAGTTCACGAACTTGCCTACCTAAATACCTTTCCATGACCTTTTAATTGTCTACCTGGGATTCATCAAACAATATGTAAACAATAAAAATCTTCGAAATCCGCCAACAGCTACAATTAAAAGAAAGGTGATTTCAAAGAATAAATAAAAATATGCGTATATTTTCATTACAGTTTAATTTACTATGCTAAATGTATATTACGAATTTTTAATATTTCATCCAAATTATAAGCCTTCTTTAATCCAACAATTTACCGAGATTCTTGCGAAAATACAACCGCAGATGAAATTTGAAAACCACCGTTGTCTGAATAAATTTCTTTATAAAAATAATGCAACCCGAAGTAGTTAGTTTTATAGATATCTATCTACTATGTAAATTGTATTGTTTCATACATAGTAGGCTCTGTTAGTGACTGGTCCTAAACATACAGCGTAAAATCATTTACACAATTGAGAGGCTACATAGTAGGTATAATGCTGTATTGTTCTGTGACCTTGACATGAATGGACTTTGAGGTGCATTTGGGATTCATATTTGCGTAATATTTTATAATTTTGTATACTAACTTCTCTCGCTAAAACTAGAGTCTTAATTTGTCTGCTATAAGAGATCCTCAATTAAGACATTGAATATTCATGAAACATGTTAACAGCTATCAGTTTATTAAGATAAACGGTAAGTAAAAAGCCTGAGACTATTTGAATTTTTACGTCGTTATTATGGAAAATTAAAAATTTCAATAATTGTTTTAACTTAATGGAGTTAACCCACATAGCTATGCACGCTATACGTATTTTTTTTCTCTGAGAATATTTTTGGAGTGTATTGTTGCAAATAAGTTCCATTACCTATATGCATGAATTCCCTAAATATATTTTCTTACTCTACTTATATTTAAAGTTGAGAACAGTATTACGAAATTTATTTTTATTACTTACTCCGTTAACGTTGTTAACGTTATGTTGGCAATTTGGTTGGCAATAAGTTTTGTTGTGTTAATTAAAACTTAGTATTAAGTATGAATATGTGTGTATTAAATCTCAAATCCCAAGACTTGATATTTTTGTTTCGATATTATAACCTCCAATTATAATATAAATATACCTATTGAGTACCTAGTTTGCGTGACAGAAGAGCACTATTAGGCAATACAATATTATTATCAACACATTTTAATGTTACCTTAACAGCAACGCGTCTCCCAGTCTTCTTATCCCGAGCGGAGTAGACCTCTCCGTACGTCCCCTCTCCTATCAGGTCTTGCAGGGTAAACCTGTCGCGAGGGTCGGCGGCTCGGTCCAGCT
The DNA here is from genome assembly GCA_018251575.1 of Cecropterus bathyllus. Taxonomy (NCBI): domain Eukaryota; kingdom Metazoa; phylum Arthropoda; class Insecta; order Lepidoptera; family Hesperiidae; genus Cecropterus; species Cecropterus bathyllus. The sequence goes on along the minus strand of DWPF01000409.1, from coordinate 4,481 downwards.
CCACATGCTGCGACAGCCCCCGGTACGCCATGTCGCTACGCATGGCTCACCCGTTTTCAGATAACATCTGCAACATTTGATTATAGTCACACCGAGCACCAGTGACCTAGCTTTGTAGGAATTTATGGACCATGGACGCATGACGTTCAGACGTGCGAGTTTGCAGGTCGCCTCTCATAAATGAGGATAATAAATGGTTTAGGCACTAGAAATGTACGATGTTATAAATATCAACGCACGTTTCACGTGTCTTACTGGTGTTATTATGTATTACTGTATATGAATTAAAATTAATTGTACACTAGCATACTTTTTCGCAGACTTTTGAAGTATCTTTAAACTCAAAATTTGGTTGTAATCTTATGTTCATCTACGTGGAATAATACGAGAACAACCATATGATTAATATTAGCAAAACTCCAATACCATTTAAAAAATTGTTTACTAAAGTTATAGATACATATATTCTTTGTTTTATTCTTACAATTATTGATTTAACATCCCGAAATATTGCAAAACTGGAATTCAGCGCCCTCTAGGTTAGATATTGAATCCTGCTATAATGACCGAGCTACCTAGGTCATAATGTTACTATAACCAAGGGGTAAATTTATAGGAACTGTATTCTAAATATTATTTCAAAGAACGTACCTAATGTTTAATTAATGTTACCATTACGGTAAAGGAATGGACCTGATTGCGTTGACTTTTACAAAATAAACGAGATTAACTTCATGTCATTTAATTTTAATCTTGTACCGAATATTTTGAGAATCGCAAAAATAATGGAGTTTATTTATTATAACATTGGTAACTGAAAACGCATAAATGTCAACAATAAATGTAAACGTGTTCGATTGGATTTAATTTGTACCTATTCACATAGTAAAACATTCGTAAAATATTCTGTATAAACGGAATTTCAAACACGGCATTTACTCACTTCCTGTAACATTTTTCAATATTCGGTGACGCATTAAACTGCGATCACGAACGATAAACATATCGCTGTTTTAATTACCACTATGTATGCGAATTATAACAAAAAATGGACTGGAATTAGCACGTGAATCCGTGTACGGAAAATCTTAATTTAATCGATAAAACTTATGTTTATTTATAAAACTCAAAAGTAAGAATTGACTTATAATACATATTCTATGTATATATGTAGGTACTATTGTAAAATAGAGGCGACAAAAAAATAAACATCTAATAAGGATTTTAATATCTATCAAACGACAATACGAGAATATTCTAATCTCCGGTATGCTCCGACGTATTTTTGAACATACACAGAGCAAAATTTAAAAATCTAGTTACAAATCACATGTACTTGTTAAGATTTTAAAATTTTATTTTTGGTTGGTTGATTTTCTATTTTTTCGGCTTAAAACAAACGAAACAAGTTAAACACTTGAAAGTAGAATAAAAGAGGTAAAATAATCATATCGACATTAGCGTTTAAGCACGTATCTTCCTGCGCTTCGATGCGTAAATCATAAATGCGGTTGTGTCTATTATAAGACATATTAATGCGTCGCCTTACCCATTAAAGAAAGTCCGATATTACCGAAAATGGAAGTATAATATGGAATTTATAAATTATTTCTATGTACTAAGGCATGCAACTGTATTGTACACGAGTCACAATGTTGCGTGCACGAAATGCAGTAAGGGTAAAACGCCCATCATCATTAATGACGTGACAATTATTGTTGTAAAATTATTCTCATTATAAAGAAACCATAATATCGGATATTGAATACTATCTTTAGCAATAAATCAAAATCGACATCCGTCCACAATGATTGAATAAGTGAAACCCACAAATCGTATTAGAACGCACGCAACCAAAATTTTCGTAACGCACAATCTCGCATTCCATCTCAAAAAAGCAATGGTCTAATAGATTGATAGATGCATATATTTATATAAAGTTTATCAATCTTTCTTGCAATGATGTAATTAACAAATATTCTTACTTTATTCTTGGGCTGTGAAAATATGTTACCTAATATAATATTAACATTACCTTTGTAAAAAAAAAATCCTTTGTTTACCAAAAAAAAATTACCTTTGTAAAATTTTACTCAGCACTAGATAATATCAGGGTTTGCCTTTGTCGTGTATAAAATTGAAACGGAAATAGATTACATTACACTTCTTAAAATTCAACAATGTTTTATTATGTGTGGAATAGAATAAATAAAGGCTAATTATTACTTTGGAAATATTTAGATACGTAAACATTAGGTACAAAGCTTGATGTTTGTCAATTTATAAGAAATGGTGCATGTAGACGAGTCTGGACATAGATTGTATGATGGAGTAGATAATGTTGATATATATAAAACAAAACATAATTTGAAAAGAAACAGCATTCATTTAGAGTTTATAATAATATATTATTTATTAATATATAAACAACGAAGAACAAATATATAAAAAATATGATTCGTTTGCGCCCACACAGCATGACACAGTTGAACAATCGTAATATTATGTTCAAGACGGTTGCAACATATTGAATAAGTACATTGGTGACATAATTTAAGCTCATATTTTCTTTACAAATGTACAGTCAAATTGGTATCAGATTCGAACAGATACATCATTTCCTCTGATCTCTATGTCCAAGACTTTAAGATTAAAAATCAATACAACAAGGTGCCATCGCGAGATGCAATCGTTACACATTATATGTCGTAATGCGCATGAGTTGCTAATATTTATACTCCAGTCCATCTTACATCGTAACAGTATTATATGATAATAATGCATGTAATGTCACTTCCAAGTAAGGCTTTTGCAACGCCTCAAACAATCCTTGCTATAATTATGTATTTATTACGCGACACTTACACAATAATTTCAATTAATTCAGCTGTGCCGGACTAGTTACCTACTTTTTTAAACACTTATCTCCGTCGTTATAGGTATTCGATTTTTGAAGTGAAATTGTTAATCTGTTTTAAAAGCAAATGAACTTAATTTAAACTATAATGATATAAATGACCGCAAGCTTTTTGATGTTTACAATTTAAAATACATGTTAGGTCTCGACGTTATCTAAGTAACAACATAGTTACAATTCAGTATTATCTATGGAAATGCATAAATAGTTTTAATGATGTATGCACACGACAGGGAAAACTGAGAACACCTTAATAATATTCTTCCAAAATATAAATAAATACAGAAATTCAATTTATCAAATGCAAAATCGATGAGAACATAGACAAGAGGCGTTGAACTTAATCCATCAACTCGTCAAACAATTAGCGCACTTAGCCACAATGCAACGTAATGGAGGCATTAACATGTTTTCATGCAAAAAGATATCTCACCGCACCGCCTGACGGCGGCGGACGGTCTCAGCTGAAGGTGACACTTTCACTGCTCATTTTTGTCACGAACTAACCACCTTAATTGGTTAATACTCGAATCATGACACGTGGAACTTAAGTTTACTTGTCAAACAAAGTTTCGGCAAACCAATGATAAAAATCATTGGTTTGCCGAAACTTTGTTTGGTGCGTTATGTGAAAGACTTTTGGAAGACTAGATTTTTCACGCAGATCCGCCTACTAATCACGTCATCGCGTTTACCAAGGTATATAATATTAAAAGAGTATGGTATTTGTTAATCCATTTCATAAATTATCTGTGAGCCAAATTTCATCCAAATACGATAAGTAGTTCTTGCGTGAAAGAGTAACAAATATCCAACCTCACAAACTTTCACATTTTAATATTAGTTAGATTGGCAATTTTAGATTACCACTTAAACGCAGGTGATGTCTTGAGCCTCACCGTAAATAAGCCTCTTATTATTTGGTATTTAACTTTAATGACATAACTTCCGAATAACTGCAGGTGTGAACGGGCACGAAAGCGAAAATATTTTAATTATCCACATTAGTCGAATGCCATTATTAAAGTAGGCTGTAGAGAAAAATATGCGACAAAAGGCAAAACCAGACCTTCCAATTCTTGTCATAACACTCGATATTGTTATTGTAGCTTATAATGTTACTGTAATTTAATTGTTATCTTACTTTACGTGTAAGTAATTAGAGGAGGACTCGATATACTTTTGACTCCTTTTATATAAATAACTAGCTGAGCCCCGCGGTTATACCCGCGTTTTAAACATGTAACTTGACATAGGTACATATGGGCGAAATTTTATACCTTACATAATTTTAACATTATAGCATTGTTTCAGAGAAGACTGATAGCAACTGATGCGCGTAGAGCGCGTGTGGTTTCTTAGGTTTTATTTTTTTGTGCGGAACCCTTATTACATTTTCTAAAATAGAAGTAGCCTAAGTTACGCCTAATGACATCGGCTATCGAACAGTGAAAGACCCGTCAAAATCGGTCCAGCGGTTTCAGAGATTACACAGAACAAACAGACAGGCAGACATAAATTTTGGCAATTGATGTTTTGTTATCAGTATCGTATATACTTCCAT
>DWPF01000408.1:0-11448 GCA_018251575.1 Cecropterus bathyllus | reverse complement strand
GTTCTGGGTCTGGGTGTTTGTGTATTCGTCTTTGTGTGTCCATGGCACCCACGACACAGGAGAAAATCCTACAGTGGAGCTATGAGTGTAAAAAGCGTTTATGTTTAGCGTTTTATACATGTAGATCTTATAGCCTCGGCAACACGCTGCCGCGTGTTTTGATTACTCAATATAAGACAACGCTTCATGAATCTTGAATAACGTTTAGTTTTATAACTTTCATTAACTTACTTTCTTTTACATCACATTTTAACCACTAATGTATAAACAAAACCACAAAGATATTAAGTTTTTCTTTATCGTTTCAAACTTCAAAAAATTCTACGTTATTAACATATTATAGCAAAAATGCAAGATTCTCCATTTAATAATCCGTAACTCCTTCTCAAAATAATATTATATAGGCAGTAGATTCTTAGAGAATAAGCAAATATGATAACCGTCAAAGAAAGCTGTATCGAATTATATGTGAGGCGTATATAGGTCAATCGTACGCGTCACGGCAACACCGTTCCCAACAATAATGTAACTATCTCATTTTCCGCCGTAAAACGATCTTCGATAGAGCCTTTATTGTATCGTCCACGCAACATTGTTACTTTATTTTGGATTGTATTATTATTTATATATTCTTATTCGTATCTAATCCATTACTGTCCCATTGCTGGGTACAGATCTCCTCTCAGAGTTGTGGTAAAATCCATCACCTAGCGTGATGGATTTTACCACAACCAAGAGCGAATTAGAACACTTCACACACCTTTGAAAACTTATAATTAATTTATATAATTATATAATTATCTCGGTTTCCTCTAAATATTTTTCTTGACCGCTAAGGCCAGTGATAATTAATTATCAATACGCACATAACTTTGAAAAATAAGAGGTACGTACCAGGGATTCAAACTTTGCACCCCCGAACAAGAGGCCGAGATTCAATCACTAGATTATCACTACTTATATTTATTTGATTGTATTGAAATATCTAATCACTCAATGTAAGGAGGTACATATTCATTTAAGTTATATGTATATGTATTTTTTATAATAGTTTTGTCCTTTCTTTTTTTTCTAAATTTTAAAACTTAATTCTATTGTTGCCTATACAATATACGTACTGGTAGTTTTAAACGCTTTTTTGTTAAGGAAACAGTTCTGGAACAACGTATCTAATCAAGTAGTTTTCCATTTTTACGAATTTCGGATTAAATGAGATTACATGCATTCCAAAACATTATGTAGAGCCTCCAGAACTTTTATGGGGCCTATGGGTATCGACCGCAAATACCATTTTCCATGTAGTTGATGACAAATCTGTTACTTCGTTACTTCCTCTTTAGGAAGTAAATTGTTCTAAAAATATATATAGAACAATTCTTAATATGTTTTATTTTTGTTTCAGGGATCGTTTATATCGACTTAACATGAACAATATCAGCGCGTCACATTGCGAAGTACGTATATGAAATATATTATTAAAATATATTGGCTGTCCTTTCGAGTTTATCTGCAATTCAAGTACGGCAGTACAACTGCCACGCCTATTCGCTTTGGCAGTGTGACAGTTCTATTTCTTACTTACTTTTGCGAATCTGAGGTTTTGTAACTGCTACACAGTTTGCGATTTTGAAACGTTTTGCAACTTTTCTATAATATTCTGAAGATAAGTAGCCACTGTCTCCCATGGACATCTATAATCACATTAAGTTTAGGTTTTTACCGGAGGCTGGCCACGGATGCGTTGCTTTTCCTGTGGACTAAATTATCGAACCACAAAAGGTTCTAGTACCTTTAAACGGTACCACCTAAACCTACATTAGTTACTTCCTTTTTAAAAATATACTGAAAATATTTCAATTTTATTTCCTTGATAACAATAACTCATTTATTCACAGAGGGATTCCATAAATCTGGAGCCGAGCAACGTAGCGCAATGCGTTTCCAAAGGAAAGTCAGAGGTTAGTTCACACATTTAAAAATATTTCTCTACCATTATTTTAAAAGTATTTTGCCACCTAAGAATACAATTTTATTTTAAGAATTAATGATATTACTGACTCAAAAAATTAATATCCTTTAGTACTGTTGTAAACTTACGCACCTGATATAAATTTCAATAAGTATGTGGTACTTGAGCATCAAAACAAATTAAAACAAATTAGCGATATTAATAAGTCAATAAAATGAGTATCTTTTGGTACTAAAATTACGTATAACATGTAAAATGGTTTTGTAAATTAAAGTCGTAAAGTCAATTTAATAAAAATTGGTCAAGCTTGAAACGGTCGCGCAAAATGTGTACTTTTATTCCGTTCTGTTACACTTATCCGAGTTTTATTGTTTAAACTGTAGTAAGTATAATCGCACTAAGCTTCATCCAAAGGACAAACTGTTCAGCAGCAACAACTATTAATCGATGAAAATATTATCATCAAACACAGAAAAACAAACAATTTAATACCCAACAAACCACACGTCACACTGTCGTTATTGGCTCATTAAATCAATCGTGCCTCCTTTGTTCCGAGCAACTAGCACTATTTCCATCAAAGGTTAATCCCGTTTTTAACATTGAGCGGCGGCTGCGGACATATTTCATAGCGGGGAGCTTAAAGCTCCGCGCGCTCGCTATATTAAGGCCGTTAATTTTGATTTACAATCGCGGCGCAAAAGCAATATTTGTTTTATTTCTCGACGGTTACACCCGTCTCCAAGATCGGGAAACGATTGCGTCCTGCACGAGCCACTAATTCGATAATGCGAGCGAACCATTCGTACGGTTCGCTGGCTCTCTCCTGTGAACCCCGAAAGTAATTGATATGACAAGCTTAGTGCTGTAGATAGATGAAAAACATTTATCGGATAATTCTGAATATACATCTTTATTCATAGTACAATATTATTTTTTATCATTCATACGAAACTTGTTAATGGTCCATATGTTAGTGTCCAAAAAAGCATCACGCTTTTCAATTTCGTTTAATTAAAAGTTTTTCTTCTGAAGAAAATATTAAAGACAACATCAATGAACAGAATTCACTGTTGCTATTAAATACGCAATATTATTTTAAGATGTTACTCTAACTTTAAGTAGTTATAAACTCCGTTCTAGCAAGAATGATGAACTTAGTGACTTCTATATGACACTGAGCAAAAAATTTCATTAACCTACAATATGTTATAAATCCACCAACACAACATCTACTCAAAGACAATAAGTCATATAACAAAGCTATACACCACTGTATCAGAAGTGAGAAATCCATCATGAAAATACAAATCCGTTAAATAACCGAAATAGGTATCTGACGCTGGGAATGGTATACGCAAGAAATAAATCTGTATCTACTACCGAAATTTCCGTAACATTTTTTCACCGGCATACAACAAAGTATTGTGGAATAGAAAATACCTAAGCCACGCAAATAAAAGGTCAAACTAGCGCAATTGAGGAACAAAAGCAATAGACCACATGCTACCCACTCAACTAGCCGATAGAGAAAAAAGTAAATTTGTTTTATTAGTATCAAAGAGGGCCATAAAAAAGAAATATCTCGGAGTCTATCACCTCGATCGTGGAAGGAACGGCCACTCGTGAAAGCTATAATCAAAGTTACGCTGTCGACGAGTTTTCCTTTCTCTAAACATGATGTCGTAACATGAAAAGGGCTGGAAAAATGCCGTCGGCAAAATTCCGTAAGACGGTCACTGGGCCGACGCTTGCCTTGTTGTTTTAGCTCACTGCTCTTTGTGACGCTATTAGGAAAAATCACGACGTAAATCACATAACTTGAGAAATTTATACCTATAGATAAGAATGTTACCACCAGAAAAATCTTTTCAATTATTATAATTTTTAATCTCAATCTTTCTTCCGTTTTAATCCACCGCATAAATTTCCAACATTTTTACTTGTCTAATGTTTATTTGTTCAAAATATATGTAAGTTTATGACCAAAGTCAATTTGAAACAATACTTAAGAATTTTGTAGCAAACACGTATCACTTAGTACAACATATTGTAGGAACATAAAAATCCTAAAAGAAAAATCAGCTCCTTTAAGAAAAAAGCACTCATTGGAAAAACGCGAGAAAAGTAAAGCCGGCCGTAAATCTACTTACGTACAAAGTGGCGAATAATTAACGAAATGGACCAATCGAAAGCATTACTTCGGCGTGAAGTTATGCGAGAACGCCGGCTAAGTGCCGTTAAAAGAAACTTAGACGTGAGCCTGATTGTTCTCTAGCTTCATTCTGATTGTTTCTGAGCGCAAAACAGTTCTACGTTCACGTCAGTACAACAGAACGCTCCGAGTATATTAATCCGATAATTACTTTAGAACAATCTCCCGGAAAGTTACCTCCGTTCAACCAAAGAAACTGTGGCAAAAGTTTTTACGAGGAAACAAAGAACTCGCTCTAATTGTTTATATTCACGCGCCTAGTAAGCGGAAAACTACCAGTTAGGATTTACTTCGGAATTCATTAACCAGTAGAAATAGCTTTTCGCTTATCGAACAATGTTTTCTTTTTTTATAAGTTTGAAGAAGCAAAAAAAATGCAGTCCACCCTATGGTAAGTGACATCACATCTGTAATCATGCGCTCATGGACATCTGTAATCAACTTCATATAGAACAGGGGTTCTATCTGAAGTCAATTACAGTTTTGCTGCTACTCCTGAGTACGAAGATCGTCTTATATATGAAAACGACAACCACACCTGCACCTTGCACCTAAACGCAGCACTACTTAATACGCATAATTACACGCCCATAAGCGTTAACGTTAACTTCACTAGCACAAAAATTTTAAAATCAGAATTCGTGACTGAGATGTGTGATGTGACACTAGGCTATCAGCGTTCATTCTACTCCATACTTAATTACATAACTATATAATATGTATATGAGTGTGAAGAAAATGTGTCCAGTTCACATTCTTCCTTTAGTCGCAGCTCTGACATTCTGTAAAGCGAAAGCATTCTGCGTTATTCCCTTTCCGCTTCGCATTTTGTAAATTTCGAAATCTGACAGAATATCCGCACAATAGTCGTGTGCCAGGACGGCCCTCGTCGTGACGTAGAGAAAATTAGTTTCAATCTCTGCCCCGACCGCAACCGCCACGTACCAATCTATAAACATTCACTACGCTCTACTTCGTACTTCGAAAATGTCACTCCAATTTATTTTTATATTGATAACTTCATTCTACATCCATTTCCATTTTTATTTGTTCACTTTATTTTACAGAAAATAAATTGATATTCATAACCAGCCAGCGAATGTTCCAACCGGGATTACTGCGATAAAATTGTTCAATTTCACCATGTTATATTAAAAAGCAATATAGTTAACACTTATATAAGTATCACTGTATTTTTAACGATAAAAATAATTATAATAAGTTTTTAGTGTAGGTATATTAATTAAGATTATTTCTAACGTGAAACAGTTCTTGCGTTTTCGTGCTTGCACTTTTATATGAGGTAACCATCATCGTCCTAGAGATCAATAGATAGCAACGCTTCCGTGAATGACTTAAGATATAAACCCTGTTCTCTATGAAGTTACACTTCCATGGGCGGCAGAGCCGCTTACTACTTACGTAGACTGCATGCTCGATTAATACTTCAAATTTAATTTTAAAAAATGTATCAATATTTCTTGAGATAATTTTAATGTATGTAGTTAAAATCTCAAACATACCAAGATAATTGATGATTCATGTTTTGCGTCCTATGTTACAGATTTTTACCCAGTAATTAGGTAATATTTGTGGAAAAGTAATAAAACAAATGCAAACTATGATCTATAATAAAATCTAAACAATTAAGTCATGTACCTTTCATCGCATGAACACTTTGCATATTAAGTTTTTCCATAAAAAGTGACATTTGCAAAAGATTGAACACTAATGAACAGAAATGTAGTGGAAACATTCATTTCGAGCGTTTTATTCACTAAAACGAGCAACGCATATTCCTGTCGTTCGGAATATTAATGTCCCGTTCAATATTTATGTTGGACGCAAATTTGCATAATCACAGCCTGCGAGCACCCATACATATCCACGCACTTCAACGAATGACTATTATTCTGATAAAATTTACGCTACGTACTGAATAGATTTCTTCCATTGCGTATATCGTAATTGTTTAAGTATTGTTTACGTTAACGAACTATTCAACGGGATAATAATTTTTATAGGAGAGTTCTATTATTCAGATACTAATACTTGAACTTATTCTGGTAAAGTTTACACTTTGCATGGAATAGATTTCTTCCATTGTGAAAATCATGATTTGTGTTTTTTCTTATTGTTTAAGTTAACGAACTATTCAACGAGATAAACAAATTTTATAGTAAATTTCTATTATTCTAATACTATTATTTGAACAATTATTCTGGTAAAATTAACACTACGCATGGAATAGATTTCTTCCATAGCGTATATCGTAATTTTTTTTAGTAATGTTTACGTTAACGAACTATTCAAAGGTAAAAGCAATCTTTTAGGAAAAAACTATCTGACACGATTACTTAAGCTATTATTCTGATAAAATGTACACTACATACTGAATAGATTTCTTACATTGCGTATATCGTAATTGTTTAAGTATTGTTTACGCTAACGAACTATTCAATAGGATAAGTAATTTTATAGGAAAGTTCTTGCGGAGTGAACGAATTACCGGGCTTAATTAGCCCTTACTGTGGTTCAAGCGAATCGTATTTGAACGACCCTTCAACTAAATGAGTTATGGTTTAGCAATGAACACAATCACGTTAGGTGTATTTTGATCCCGATTAAGGTCGCTCCACTCGATAACCTGATTACAAATCGTTTAATAACAACTATCAAAGGCTTTAATGATGATTAAAGCGTGATTATTGGTCAAGTGATTTGCCCTAGGATCAAAATAAATCGCTTAACGAAATAGGGTTATTTATCTAAAACTCAAAATAAACAAAAATAAAGGCACGATATTGCTAACTGCGGGAAACTACACTTTGAAATCCACACTAAAAATAATACTCTTAAAGCATACAGTAACGAATTCTAGTTAAACTTAATATGACATTAATATTATATGTTAAATATAATCCTATCCTTTTACGTTCTGTCCTTAATTAGTATTTAATCGACGTATAATCTTTTATCCCTTCGTGTACCAATATTCCCCTATAAATCTTTTTGTCAGATAACATTTTTCTCTCGTTATAAAGAACCCAGAGTATGAAATGGTTAAAATAAACTTGAATACAATTCAAAAACCTTCTGCGTGTATTAAATAGTTTTTAATTGAATATTTTCTTTCACAGCACTTCGACTGCCGTAATCATGTCCGAGTGATCCAGCCTATGGGTGACGGCACACGGCTATATGTGTGCGGCACAAACGCACACAGCCCCAAAGACTGGGTGTTATATGTAAGTATCAATCAAACTGTTAAACTACATAAGGTCCACCAGTTGTAGCAATGGACTGGATAAAAAATAGAATTCCGCCGTTGTCTGGCTCAAAATACACATCAGTTGGCCATTTGTTACGGAATAAAAATTGCAACGGAATTTTAAATTCCATAACAATATATGGAATATTGTTATTTAGCATTCAAAATAAATATGCAAATGAAAATAAAATTGTAGTCAGTCTGTTCAGCTGATTCTGAATTGGCAGCAGAATTTCACTTAACGGAGTATAATAGTCGTACGTTAACACGCCGCTGTCCACAGTCTGAAGCTATCTTGGCACTCGTCTACAACGCCAACTATTATCCTTAAGCCTTCATTCTAACTGATCTCAACATGATACTTGGCCTCCGGCCAGCGATGCAACAGATCTCAACAGGTTCCAACATTTGTTTTATAAATAAAACATACGACCCATTTACAACGTTCATAAAAAGGATATTTTAATACGACTCTCTAAAACTTTCATCCCGAGTACCTACAGATGCATCCACAGTAACTCCGCGCCGGGAACCGCGACAAATTTCACGGGTACTGAATCCAAATGATGCCGTAAGACGCGAGCAGATTTTTCCCCGACGTTGAAGAAATTTCTAACTGAACGACTCCGTTACAGCTCGCATCCAATAGCATTTTTACGTGCTAACGTGTTCTGTCACTACAAACATTTTAAATTAAAATTCAAAAATATTATATTTTCGTGTTACGACTTTTTATTTTAATATTATGTACGCTCCACCCGAACACCGAACGGGAACGCGATGGAGCGATAAGTCGAGTTATTTTCATGAAATAATTTTAAAAAGTTATAAAACGAGCTTTTCACAATAGGTATCGAAAGCAGACCGCAATAAATTTGCCGTGCCCTGTTCACCTCTCGCTTTCCTGCTCTTGACTTTCATATAATTTTATGATGTATCGGCGACCGTTTTGACCCTTCACACGTTTTATCGCATTTCAGGGCGAGTAGCATAGCCGTTTTATCATCATTTTGCAAATTTTCGGTTTAAAGTATACATAAATGGGTTTACTGCGCATAAAGTGTTATATAAAATGGGAGTCCACGTCCTGTTTGACGCCGCATCCTTCTCTCTGCCCATTCAATGTCCGATAAAAATGGATTCAAATGACATTGGCAGCGCGACATGAGAATGTTTCCGCATCCTAGAAAATGTACATTTTCACGAGTCAATTTTAGAATTTAAAATATATTCAAATATAACTTTATTATTCTATTTTAGTTACAAAGTATTATCATTATTTTTAAAGGAGTGTAATAAACTGTCATGAGAATTTCATATCGTGGAACTGCGGAAAGAAATGCATACAAAAGCGGCGCTACAATTCGGCCGGACATAAATTCTGGTAAAAGTCGAAACCCATAGTGCGGAAATGTTGAAAATTGAAAATATATTACTTCTGTGGGGACCGAACATTGGCGTGTTGATACTTGCCCGACAGTCTTTTGTACAGAGCACTCTGTTAAAACAGAGATAGTGAAGATTTACGAGTAATACGACAGCTTAATTCCATTTCAAAATTAATACGTTTATACATATTAAGCTCCATTTGTTGTTGTAACTACAAATGTATTTAAATATGGGCCCAAACAAGATCATATTTTAATTAAGTCCTTTATCAAAACGTTACAACCAGTATAATTAATTGGAAGTTTTAATTATTGCATTAATGGATCGCATAAAAGTAAAAATATCACTTTTCGAAATATTGTAATCATATACATATTCATTAAATACAATGTTCATTTTGGAATAGTAATTACTATTTAATTGTTGAATAATACATACTGCGTGAATGAATTTTGGAGTTTTATAATTATTTGCCGTTTTATAATTTTTGTCGACACTAAATAAAATAGAAAAGTAAGGTAAAATGTTATTGCGTAATCTGTGAGGAGAGTAATGCGTTCACCCCTACGAGGGGAAGGGCGCGTCAGTTTCAAAAATTGAGTGAAATCACATGTACGCAATTGATAGGGCAATGCGACTGGAGGTGGCTAGAGTATCCACATCTTGTGCGTAATAATTTAGGATGCATCGAGAGTATAATCAACAAGCTGAACCCCGCGGTTATATCCGCGTTTAAAAAATCTAACTTGACATGGTTACACACAGAAAAAATGTAGACCTTGTACAATTTAAACATTATAGGATTGTTTCAGTGAGAACTGAGAGCAACTGACATTAGCGGCAGTGACAGTGGCTGCGTGCGCGTAGAGCCCGCGCAATTTTACTTTATTGTGCGAAACCCTCATTATATTTTCTAAAATAGAAGTAGCCTTAGTTACGTCTAATGACATCAGCTATCCAACAGTGAAACTCCTGTCAAAATCAAACAGACAGACATACAAACAGACAGACAAAAATTTTAGTAAATGGTGTTTTGTTATCAGTATCGTATATACTTCCATATGCATTCGGTAAAAAGCTGTTTTTTTTTTTTATATTACAAAGCGACACTTCAATTTTATTTATATCTATAGATTAACATCTGTCAATATTATAAACTATATTAATTATGGTAACTTCATAAAAACTAAAGTATTTAAAATAAAATTTAAAAAATGGTTTTTCCTTATAAACCGTATTTTTTCACTTTGACACAAGACATATTAATACAATATAATAATCTAATTTAAAATGCGTTGTATAAGGCAGGTTTATTATTAGTTGTTGTGGTAGATATCGTGAAAATGCTTCGTATTAGTAGTAGGTTAATAGATACTCGTAGTTCTTAACAAAGAATACGGACGTCCTGCGTAAATCGAACGCTTGGAAATACTAACGGAGACCCACTGAGCTGATACAAAACTGTTCGAATGATTCATATTTGCTGCAACCACCAATTTATATCTATTCCGTTACAAATGGCTTTTCTCGATTGGAGGGGTATTGAAAATAAATGAAAGGCGCGATTGCCTTATGCCACATGATTCGTATTGTTTCTATTTTAAATCAATATTAAATTGTATGCCATCAGCGTGCATCAATATATATTGTTCTTCAAAGAAATTTTGCAAGGTTTATGTAACATGATGAACGATTGACATGTACTGTAATAAATAAGCAATAATATTTAATATGTTGGTACTGATTCGTTAGCCATATATTTTCCAAAATCATCATACCAGATATCAATTGTATGTTTGAATTGAAACTTCTTTAGAATCGATCGAAGATTGATCGATATATCAATCGATCGATAGATGATAGATAGATCGATAAACCGAAAATGCGGTACCAAAGCAGTTTACTGCGCTACAACTAGATGGCGCTGTAAGTACCCCTATCTGAATCACGCTAACGATTTTACTTCGTAGCTTGTATAGGAACTAAAGTTTCGTATATTCGAAACAAGAGGTCTGAATATGGGCTGCAGTGATACTTAATTGATTTTTGAAAAAGCATAAGTCTTATCCCATATACTTAGAAATATCTTATTATTTATTATAATTATGTTTCACACACACTTACTTTTTCTATTCATATACCTTTGTACAGAAGTACAGTTGCTGGACATTTGCATCACCTAAGGAGAGAGTCACCAATGAATCGCCGGCATAGAAAAGCTCTATTACTGAAATTGTGTGAAATTATTGAGATTTAAGACACTTCTTGATATCAAATGTACCAATCAGACCACCTGCAGTAGCTCAACAGCTAGTAAACATACACAAATCATTTCCAATAGGTCTTCTATCTCCTTCCCGGTTGTTCGTTGATAATGACGTTAAAGAGTCATTTTAATCTTACCTAGATAACACGGCAAAAGAAATCAGTACAGCACGAGTGATAACGACGTTAAAAGAGTAATTTTAATCTAACCTATATAACACGGCAGAAGAAATCAGTACAATAAAAATAAAACTCAAACTCATTGACGACGATTTGACGACCCGCGTGGCGGAGCGGTCACCATGATGGTCTGACGCGCAGTGGGTCCCGGGCTCGACC
>DWPF01000407.1:0-11453 GCA_018251575.1 Cecropterus bathyllus | reverse complement strand
AAGTCTCACCCAAGGTTAGCCACAGATGCGTTGCTACCCCTGAGGTCTAAAGATGGAATGCCTCGGAAAAGTATGTCATCCTTACCACACCCTTCAGACCAGAACACAACAGCGTATAACACTGCTGTTATTACGCAGAAATAGGTGTGGCGGAGGGGCCTCCGGAGGCGAAACACAAAAAGGTCTACCACCTTCAAATATATATCATTATCGTTATCGTACATCATTATCGTTTCTTTACAAAACAAACTGTGTTCATTCAAACAGCAGTTAAACAAAACTGTTTTTGGCGCTTAATTTCCATAAAAAATCGCTTTAGAGTCCGTTGACCTTAAATTTGTGCATAGATAGCAACTTACGAATCTTCCAATGAATTATTGAGAATATCTCATTAGTATGATTTATAGTTGTTTCATTGAAAATATTATAGTATAGCAAGTTATTGTATAGCAATTATTAATAGTATAGCAATTATTAATTATGTATTATTGTTTAAATCATCTCAGATTATATTTTTGGCTAGATTACTATGAACGGATTTAAGGGCCCTTATTGTCAAAGCACTATTTTTCAGACCCAAAAAAGCCAACAATTCTCGCTGTAAAATCCTCTATCACTTTGTAAAAGAAACAGAATTGAAGGTTTAATCTGCCTAGTTCAGCGTTTCCCAAACTTTATTATGTTGTGGCCCGGTTATGATTTGGTCTCGCTTTTGCGACCCACAAAAACGATGAAACACAATTTTTAGGAGGTTAAAAACATATACTAATGTCCACAAAATGTAGCTATTACAAAATAAATGCATATTACAATACAAAACTATTCCTAATAACATAATAAATGTTTTTTTTTTTTACAAAGAATAGACTTTTTCAATTCGTTTTACCGGAAATTAACTCAATTAACATTCTTTAAAACAAGCCTTTAATTTATCCCTGTATCCCTCATAAAAAAAAAACAAAAGACAGAAAAAAAATTAAAGACTCGAAGTCACGGGAACTTCCGGGACTTTGTTTGTAGACTGTCTCGTGTCCCGGTACTTTGAAATCGTCGGGAATTCCCAAACACTAATCACGAGACATACCAAAATACAGTAAAAATTCTGATATTACCTACTGCTCGATCTACATATAAACAATGAAGAACATAAGCCCATGTAGCATCTCACACGAGGCATATATTATTCTATTTTAGGTTAGTTCCTTAACGAAATCTAGATCAGATTACTCTGTTCTATTTTAGGTTTTGAATTCTTAATAGGCCAAAGTCAGTAAACTTTCTTAGATTTGCCTATTCGCCACTTCCTTCACAATCAAGGCCAGGCAAATATAAATCTAGATGTTTAAGTAGGCTTTGTCGTATAACAAGGTCAATACCATCTCTGATCTCGATCTGGTAGTTTGGCGTCCTGCCAACATGATATAGGCCTTCATATTTAGTGCTAATGTCAAGTGGCTATTGGTTTCGCTGATTTCCGCTGGTTTAAGTGGGTATAACTTAGGCCACGAAACATTCGAGTAACGCAAGCGTCAGCGTCAAGCGACCTATGGCAAATTTGTTAAAATTATTTATAGGGTAGGAACAGTGTAGTTCGACCGGGTACCACCGCTACTGTTTCTTCGTGAAGCAGTTTTTGCGTTTCAGAGGAAGGATGTGGTTACCGGCTCACTTTCATATGAGGCGACCATCTTAGTCCTCGGGAGTAACAACGCATTTGTGATTGACTTCAGATATAATCCTTGTTCTATATAAAGTTGTTTACAGATGTCCATGGGCGGCAATTATCACTTACCATCAGGTGGCACGTATGCTCGTTTACTACTTTAATAAAAACTTTTTGATGTGAAACATCTATAGGCTCGCTTGTAAACCGAATTGTTGGCGTGGCGACGCTTGCCGTGGCGACGGGTCACCACGCTATACTAAGGTATACATATATATATACTTTATGTGTAGTAGAGTGTACGGTGTGGCGACGGGTCGCCACGCTATACTAAGGTATACATATACAGGGTATTTTTTCAAAGGGTACCCAAATTTTTTGATCATATTCTAGACATAATTAATGTTATATAAAAAGTGTCAAAAATGAAAAATAACTTTTAATTATTTAATTACATTAGTACCTACATTATTATTTTATTGTTTTAAATTCTAATGTGCGATTTTAATTTATAATGACATAGGTAATTAAAAAATTGGAATCAACTATTTACAACAATTAAACTTACCTATTTAAGTCCCTTATAATGCACACTGGTATTTACATTAGGTATCTACACATCACTGGTATTTCAAAAACTGTTCAAAGTTGAGTCCATTTCTCTCAATACAAAGCTGAACACGCTTTCTTAAATTGTTTTTTAACATTATTTGTGTCTGAACACTTTTTATTTCACTAAAAACAGTAATTATTCTTTACGTAGGATCTGATAACTCTGTACTTCCTCGACGTAAATACGTCTCTTAATTTCTCCCCACAGATAAAAGCGAACGGAGTAAGGGTGACCTTGGTGACGATGACCTTGGTGGACACGCTATCGGCCCCCCGCGTCCTATCCATCTATCACCATATTCAGTTTAAATAATCACGCACAGCACTTGAGTAATGGTAGTAATCTAACAACCTTTGGTTAGGTGCTAAAATCGTCCTCGTATTAGGTACTCTTGAGTTAATTTCCTGTGTTTGTAAACGCGGTAGTCACTTTCATAAAATCTTTGCGCACCAGTTAAAGATTCACCACTTAAAATGTAGCACTGTATCATCTCATAATACTCGCGGCTCGTATAACTTATTTGATGTTGAGGCGCCATTTTTACTTATAAAACAATAACAAACACGTTCGAAATTCGGACGACTGGTCGGCGCCGGGCGGCGATTGCGCAACACTGGGGTCTGCGGGGGAAAGGGGTTGTACGAAACCGAATATTACCGGTATTTAACCAACTACGCGATCTCCTTCTCACTCAGTTCGACGTTGTTGTTTACTACGGTACACATAACCTGCATTTTATTTCATTTTTATTTTAATTTTTAACAATAAAATATGTGTGATAGTGATAGCTCAGAAGATCAAAGTGATCAACCTTGTGCAAAGAAAATGAAACTACACTATGGCATACTACCAAGTCATCAGTAAGTAGATCGAATTTTTCAAGTGTCCATAAATGTAATTATTATATTTTTATATTTAATTAATTATATTCATATTAGTAATTATATAAATTATATGAAGATTAATAATTATATAAATTATATTAATATTATCTTCAATTAATTATTTTTTTATTATTCATGAAGGAATTAATATGGAAACTTTTATTAATAAAATTATTATTTGCAAATCTTTAGTTATATATCGCAATAATTAACTAAGGTTTAAGTTCATGAGTATATTGAAGCCACACTCAAATTTTTTTTCTTTTTTTTTTTGTGTATTTTAATATCATATTTTTTTTAAATATTTCAGTTCCCAACAATCATCACAGGGATCACAAAATATTATTATTGAAACTGGACGCCACCCTGATCAGTTAAACACAAGGCATACTATCAATGTTGTGTAAGACTATTAATCGAATAGTACCAGACTATTTTAATTTTTATCTTAGATTTTATTAACGTATTTATATTTTTTTTCAGAGTAAACAATAGTAAAAGAGAACGTCAAAAAAAATACAGGGAGCGGAACAGAGACAAATTGAAACATCGTGAAGCAGAAAGAAGAAAGCGTATACAATCTTCACAAAGCATTATCGGACCGTCTACCTCTTCAAACTCAAATATATTGGAAGTAAATAATGAAGAACCAGTAACTGCTATTTCATCTACTCTTCAAAATAAAAGAGACCGTCAAAAAAGATACAGGGAAAAGAACAGAGAAAAATTGAGTCAGCGTGAAGCGGAGAGAAGGAGACGTCTACAGAATGCAGAAAGTATTATAGAATTACATACTTCTCCAAATATAGAAAATAGAGAAATAATTACAGAACCAATAATCATAATAGATGAAGTAAGTACAAATTCTCGAAATTTAACTGATTTGGGAGAAATGGAGCATGAAGTGTTTGACATATCTCAACAAAATTTAAGTAACCTATCAAGCGCAAATATTGCGGAAATTCCGAATAACTACAGTCAATTTAGATACCATAAAACAGCTCATGAATATTTTATCGATAACTTTAAAAATAATGAATTTGGACATGCTTGTTCAATTTGTGATCGACTTTGGTTTGAAAAAGATTTAAAGAATCCATCTACATCTGGAAATATAATTAATACAATAACCAATGTGCAAAATGTTGATTCCCTTAAAATTTGCTCTACTTGTAAATCAGCATTAGATAAAGAAAAGATTCCTAACTTGTCAGTTTATAATGGATTTCATTACCCAAAAATACCACAACATTTACCAAAAATCGATTTCATCACTGAAAGGCTTATTTCTCCACGAATTCCTTTTATGCAAATAAGAAGATTAAGACACGTTCAAGGACAATTCGGTATATACGGACAAATTATCAATGTTCCTGTGGTTGTTGATACAATGGTACGATCACTTCCAAGAAATGTCAATGATGAACATTGCATTTATGTACATATTAAAAAAAAAATGATTCATAAAAGTAGTTTTGTGCATGGCTTAATTAACATCGGATCAATTAAAAAATGGTTATACTATTTGATTACTACACCTTTATATCTGCATTACAAAATAACAGTTGATAAATCATTTTTTAATCAAGAAACACCACTAATTACACAACAGAACATAGATGAATTTAGCGAAAATATTGATCTTGAAGAAAGCCTTACTGCTCAACAACAAACTTTGGTATGGAATGAGGAAAAATATTTGCGATTAGCGCCAGGGCAACAGAATATTCCACAGAGTTTATTATTCGACGAGCATGCCGAAGAGCTATCATTTCCCAGTATTTACATGGGACACTTTAGAAAATTCAGAGATACAGTCAACGTTACGCCTTTTATGATGGCATCCAGTGAATTGCGGCGTAAGGATCGTCGAGGAGTCGATCCTTATCACTTGTTATATATGGCTGTAAAAATTATGAGACTGCGAGTTCGTGACTGTTTAACAATCGCGTTTAAACATGTTGGTACAGATAGCAATATAACCAAAGAGCAAGTTCAATCTGAAGACTATATTCATAACTGCATGGAGTCAAATCTAGCTTTCTTACGTTCAATACCAAATTCAGTTTGGTACTGGTCTTCAAGGAAAAAGGATTTATTTGCAATGATGCGGCAGCTAGGGAAGCCAACTGCATTCATGACACTAAGCGCGAATGAAATAGGGTGGCCGGACTTATTATCATTGCTGTATAAATTAGCTGAAGGAAAAGAAGATGCCCAAAATCTCATCGTACCAGAACTCAATTTTATCCAAAAAAGTTCATTAATTAACAACGATGCTGTAACATGTGCTATTTATTTTAACAAGCTAGTTAATATTATAATGACGATTTTACAATCGAAGAAGTTCAGTCCTTTTGGTAAATTTAGAGTCATAAACTACTTTCTGAGGATTGAATTTCAACATCGTGGAAGTCCACACGCGCATATCCTTTTATGGCTTGATAATGCTCCCACAGATATTCTTGGAAAAGAGCAAAAAAAAGCAATAGAGATGATTGATAGTTTAGTGTCAGTATCAACTTCAGAAGCGTCCGGAAATATAAAATTACTTACCCACAAGCATACTTTCACGTGCTACAAAAAAATAAGATCTACTTCAGTGCAAAAGTGCCGATTTGAAGCACCATTCATGCCTTGTAAATCCACAATGATTTTAATACCGATGGAAAAAACTGATCCACTTTACAAAAAACATTTGGCCAGATATAATGAAATAAGAATTAACTTAGAAAGTAATGATTATGACAGTATTGATGATTATTATGAAAGCAATAATATCAGATCAGACGAAGAATACACAGATATTCTAAGATCTGGTATTAGTAGGCCAAAAATATTCTATAAACGACATCCATCCGAAAAATGGCACAATACTTTTAATCCGTTTGTTTTTAATGTATTAAAATCTAATATGGATTTCCAAATAATTACTGAAGAATATTCTTGTGCGGCATATGTGGTTGAATATGTAAATAAGACCAACAGAGGTATTAGTAATTTGCAACGTAAGATAATAGAAGTCATGAATGAGAATCCCGAATTTGATGTTGTTGAAATAACTCGTAAAATGAGTGTTGATATGCTAAATACCATTGAGATGAGTAGTCAAGAAGCTGCTTGGTATCTTCTACGGTTACCAATGTCTAAATCATCAATAGCAATCCAGTATATTAATACTTGTTGGCCTATTGAACGACAGAAGATTAAAAAAACACAAAAACAAATAGATGAACTGGATGACGAATCTACTGATATTTGGAAGGAAGATTGGCATGATAAGTATCAGAAACGGCCAGAAGAACTGGAAGCTGTTTCGTTAGCTCAATTCGTTTCCAAATATACCAAAAACAATAAAGGAGAATACGTCAAAAAAAAGCAGCCTCGAATTATTCGTTATAGAAATTATGACATGGCTCAGGATTACAACGAGTACAGAAGAGAAATGGTTACCTTACATATACCATTTAGAAATGAAGATACAGAAATATTAGCAGATATGAAATTCACAACTATATATGATGAAAACGAGAATGAAATTTTAGAAAAAAGAAAAGAATTTGAGTCAAATATTGATGTTCAGAAGACAATTGATATATGCCGACAGTTATGTCATGAAGATGAGCCGATAGATGACGAATTAGAAATTCGACACTTGGCTACAAGATTTCCAGAACCAAACCCTTTCGAAGAATTGTACAGAAATCCGGATGCTGCTGTAAATGAAGATTTACGTATAGCTACGCTTAAAAGCTTGGGAGCAATAGCCAAAAGACGAGAAAACATCATGAGTAATGATCGTTTTTGCGAGCTTATGAGAAGTGCTAATGAAAAGCAAAAAGATTTGCTTTTACACGTCATTCATCACAATTTATTGGCGGAAAAGTCACCTTTACAATTATTTTTTACTGGGCCAGCTGGATGTGGAAAAACCTTTGTAATAAAATTGATAATGGAAATCTATAACAGATTTTCTGAAAATGATGGGTTCTGCAATTCATATATTACGTGTGCTTCGACTGGTAAAGCTGCAGTAGCTATTGATGGAACTACTATTCATACTGCATTGAAAATATCGTTATCAAAACTAATTCCGTTATCTATAGAAAGAGCACAACAATATCGATGTTTATTTAAATATGTCAAAGTTTTAATAATTGACGAAATCAGTATGATTGGTGCCGAGCTCTTGAACCAAATAGACGCAAGACTAAAGCAAATAACCGGAAATTTTGATGAAAATTTTGGTGGACTAGACATTATTTTTATTGGAGATTTACGGCAACTACCTCCAGTCCGAGCAACTCCAATCTATAAGCAGTCAAAACAACGGATGGTTGGACCCTTACTTTGGCGAGGATTAAAATTCTACGAATTAACTCAAATAATGCGTCAAAATAACGAAATGTTTGCTTCTATTCTCACAAAAATTGGTAGTGGTATAATTTTAAATGATGATGAATTGGCCGTTATCGAGTCCAGATTTTTTACGAAGGAAGACGTCTCACAACGGTGTCCAAGTGGTGTACGATTATTCCATGATAATGTATCGGTTAACGCATACAACATGCGAGCTCTACAAACTGAAAATAAAATAGATTCAATTGCAATAGACGTAATTTCTGGCTGTACTAATCATGAGCAGGAAGCGAATATGAGACAAAAATTACACAAGATGTCAGTGATTGATACAGGAGGGTTGCCATACGAAATTATTTTTGTTATTGGCAAACCTTACATTATTACAACTAACATAGACGTGGTAGACGGATTAGCTAATGGCGCCGTCGGAAACCTTATTCATATCGAACAAAACGAAGAAAATCAAGTTACTCGCATATGGCTAGTTTTTCCAGATAAAAACACTGGTACAGTGATTAGAAGAAAAGCCGCTGCCTTTGTTGTACAACATAACATCAATAAACGTGCTGTGCCTATTGTGCGTCGAACTTCAACAATATCACTCAATAATAATAAAACTATTGTGGGAAAAAGAAATCATTTTCCATTGATATCAGGATGTGCTATGACTATTCATAAGTCTCAAGGAGGTACTTATGACGAGGTGGTGTATGAGTATAGTAAAACTCATAGTATTCCATTAGTTTACGGTGCTTTAACACGAGTAACAAGTGCTGAAGGGTTGTTTATATGTAACAGTACGGATGATTTAAGATTTTATCATGGAAGGAGAGTTGATCCATCAGTTTCAAGCTTACAGCACGAATTTGAAAGATTATCATTAAATACACTTACTACATTGCAAGGATTGATCACTGATTTTATGAACTCCAGAAATAAATTAACCATATACACTTTAAACTGTCAAAGTCTCAGAAAACATGCTGCTGATTTACAAGACTCTATTTGCAGAAATAGTAACTTTTTGTTACTAACTGAAACATGGTGTCCTGCAGATGAATCAGTTGACTTATGTAACTTTCATTGTATTGCAAAATTTAAACGACAAAATGTTAGAGCCGCTGGAGTGGCCATTTACAAAAACAACAACACTTCACATGTTACTACACTCAACATGGATCTAGCAGTTCAAAATGCTACAGAAGTTCATGTTTCCCAAACATCTATTGGTGATATGTGTGCTTCACATGTCAAACTAGAAGACGGAAGTGAATTAATTATGATTGTAGTATACATTTCACCTAATAACAAAATGGATCATATAATTTCATTTTTACATGAAAGATTATTTCCTTATAGTCAAAGAGGTTCAATAATTTTTAAAACGAATAAACATAAACTACCATTAATTTTAGCTGGAGATTTTAATGTGAATTTTGCAAGAGCTGAATCAATGCCATTAATGACATTTCTTCAAAAAGAATTTCAATTGCAAATCAATAACAATCCTAGAGAATCTACTACCAAATATGGAACAACAATAGATGCTGTATTTGTGAGATATCTTGATAATGTTTCATCCAATACTTTTGTAACGTACTTTAGTTATCATCGACCAATCATCACAGTAATACCGCCAGAGGAAACATCGAATATAACTATTACTGAACTCACAGATGAAAATATTTAAATTGTGGCCACTTGATATTAATATCGAGTTTTTATATCACATGTAAATAAATGTTTATTAACATCATTTTTTCAGACCTCTGAGTACCCCTAACCCCTTAAATAAAGTTACCATTCTCTGTAAGAAATTCGTAATACTTCATTTTCTCATTAGGCCATATTTAATTCCTGTAATAATATTATCTTTTATGCATATTACTTGTACATACACGATGTTTCAAATCTGCCAGGCGTCCCATGACGGCTCACATTTTTTTTACATTTGTTACTACCACACCACTATAATAATCGTGATAAAACTTCAGCCAAAGATAGATTGTATTTTAATTAATAGTTTAACATAAAGGTACGTAGGCTCTAAAACTTTATACGTATATAAGAGAAAGGTAATTTTAAATACTAGAAACGTAATGGTTTCAAAGGTTTCAGATCAATAAAATATAATAAATTTAGTTCATTGCTACGATTGTTACGACCGCTACGAGCGTGCAATTTGGAATCCTACCAAGGACGCACGCTCAAGTTAGTTTGAGAGGCGCTGTCACGTGGTTTAACTGGGCAAATGTGTACGCAGTTCGGCTTAACGTTGTCATTTATATTGTGTAACATCCTAATGTTAGATTTTCTGTTAGTTTTAGTTCAGTTACTAGAGGTATAAGGTTTCGCACTTGGAAAACGAATATCAAAATATCATAAAATGAATTGTATTGTACAATATGTATATACAGTTATTACATTTAGTTACACTTATATCTACAGTTGTAACCTACAAAATGATCGCTGGATTGTAAAGATTCATGTATTACACTAATATTTTCCGCGAATTCGTATGCATATTTTGTAAATTTAAAATACTCGTAATACGAATTCTAACAACTATTTTATCCTATTAAGTGAAATATCAAAAAAAATTTTTTTTTTCAAAAGTTTTTATATTTTATTCCAGATTTTAACTAACTCACGTACTCATGTGCACTTCGGCTGTGCGTTGATCTCTAGATCACTCTGACTCACTGACTGATCCAGAGATCAATGCACGAGTCGCGAAACAAGTATATACAGACAAAAGAGTAATAAAGATACCTAAATTTTAAAAGAAAAGTATTACTTTTAGGCGCGAGTATATATATTGAAGTATAAGGCAATGTATAAACGATTATACTATATTCGTTCATTCGAGAAGGCACTTTATATTCCTCATTTTACATATGTTACTCACATCATTGTTTCAAAGGATGATGTACCTGTACCTTACACTGCAATATAATGACACTAATGTTTATATAAAGAGCACATTTTTCGTCGTCTTACTTTGAACTGAGATGCACTTCGTTGGTCCTTTATAGTGGAGATACGGAGACAAAGGCGACGTAAAGTAATGGAAACATTTGCAAATTGTGTGCGCTGTCTTCAGCGAAAACTCACTCATGGAGAGTATGGGATAGATGAAATGATTGTTTATTCTAACGGAATTTCTTACGAATGTCGGTTACGAAATACATTTTTCATTCACGAGGTGCTATTATTTATCTTTTTCGGACTGAAGTAGCAAACGAGCATGCAGTCCACCTGATGGTCAGTCGTGACTGCTTCCCATGGACTACATGTCCATGGGAAACAACTAAAATAGTTCGTATAGTGAAATGAAATTATATTTGTTGTATAAGGAATAATTTGTGTACAATGCCTCACGTGTGAACGTCCTTACGTATCATAAGAAACAGTTTTCTCATGGGTATTACACTATAACGACGCGTGATAAGGGTCCAAAAATTCTAGTCTACCCGATACCGTTAAAGAGGATATTATTAGGATTATTTCAATATTAAAACAGCAAAATAGGTAAAGAGATTGCCAAATTGATTAGCAATAATTTCCACTTCACACTTACCTTACTTGTAACGTATGTATTTTTTACCGTAGCGTTTTTGCACCCAATCAGTTATTTTGATACGTACCTGAAATGAAAGAGGAACATATTAAAGTACTGATATTTAAAATATATATGAATATTTAGGATCATAAAGTATTTTATTTATTTCAAAAAATTGTTGCTTATAGTTATAGTAACGTAATTGCAGCACTGCTCTTATAGCAGTGATAGCCGAATGGTTGAAACTCGGCCTCTCAATCGAGGGTCCGAGGCACGCACCACTGATTTTTCTGAAATTACTTTATTTACACTGCTTTACGGTGAAGGCAAATATTGTGAGGAAACCTGTGCAGGTTTCCTCACAATATT